>RJWJ010041896.1:0-13434 GCA_004363605.1 Indri indri | reverse complement strand
TTTGTATTACCAGTTTGACCACAGTTCCTTATACATACTAGGCTATAATAAATACTGGTAGAGATATGTATTAGTCAGGGTTCTCCAGAGAGAAACAGAACCAATAGAATATCTATCTATATCTATATCTATATCTATATCTATATCTATATCTATATCATCTATCTGGGAACATGAAGTTGTTCCCATGGCTAATATACACACACATTCAGAGAGAGAGAGAGAGAGAGAGAGAGAGAGAGAGAGAGAGAGAGAGAGAGAAATTGTTTATTATGAGGCATTGGCTCACACTGTTGTGGAGGATGAGAAGTTCAATGAAATGCGATCTGCAAGCTGGAGACCTGAGAAAGCTGGTGATGTAGCTTAGTCTGAGTCTGAAAGCCTGAGAACCAGGGAAGCTGATGGTCTAAGTCTCAGTCTGAGGGCAGGAGAAGACCAATGTCCCAGCTCATGCACCCAGGCAGAAAGGCAGAAGGGGTGCATTCTCCCTTCTTCGGCCTTTCCTTCTACTCGGGACCTCTACTGGGGACCTCAATGGATTGGATGATGCCCGCCCACATTGCAGAGGCCAATCTACTTTACTAAACCCACTGATGTAAATGCTAATCTTGTCCAGAAGCACCCACACAGACACACCCAGAAATAACATTTAAATTGGGCACCCATGTCCCAGTCAAATTGACACATAAGACTATCACAAGATGATACTGCTCCCAGTGGCCTTAATCACTTTGCCTTTGGCCATCCCAGTTATTGATACCACCTTTAAAAACTAAGTATCATTTGCCTTGCTTGTAGCACATGACAGGTGCTATGCTGAATCCTTGTGGTATTAGGAAGTTAAATAGCTTGCCTGAAGTTACCAAGTAAGTGGCAGGGTTGGGATGCATTCTTTCTTCTGCCATACTGACTCTTGAAGCCTGGCCCATGTTCATCCTCTGGGTATACTTTAGTTTTGGTTTTGTCTTTGCCATTTACCTGGCAATATTGGTAGCTGGACAAAAATTTGTAGATTTTCCAGATAAAACTTTCACTCTTCTAATGATCTCTTAATGGACTCTGTTTGTGGTGGGTAGTTATCATACTGGTAGAAATTAATACCCTAATAAGTTTAAAAGTAAAGGGCAATTATGTGCCTAGATCTTGATTATTACTAGGACATTGTTTTTAACGATTAGCTATTTGGTACTTTTAATCACCTATCTCTTTCCTTTATAGATTTAAGACAATAATTAGAGCTGATCTCAGCTGGGTGACCTATGAAGGGTAAAGTGTGGGTCTTATGATTGAAAGACATTTATATTGACTATCATCAGAAATATTCTACTTTGTGATGTTACTTTGTGTATCCAAAGTCACATTTCTGAAAACTGATTTAGAGCCTAGGTTATAGAAGGGGGTGTTTTTCACTCAGGAAAAGTGCGAAAGGCCAAGTAGAATAATTTAGACCGTCGTTCAGCCCCTTTCTTTCTCATATGCTGTAGGTCTCCTCTCTCAGACCTTGATAAGGGCAAGGAAATGAAAAAGGTTTGAGATCAGATGGGAGGAAGTTTGTTAAGATGTATATAATCACTTTAGCTCATAAAAATTGTAAAATTCACTTAAATTAAAATAATACATATATTCGCTAAAATTTTTACTTGTCTAAACCATATAGCGTAGCCTCTAAATTCCCAGAGATTTTTTTTTTTTGAGATTTATTTGTGGAATTTTGGAGTTTATTTAATAGTTTAGCCAGAACCCCTGTCAGAACTTTTTCCTGCTGAGAAGTTGTTCCTTCAACTAAAATGTAGCTAGTAAATAGCAGTGAAAATATTGAAATATTTCCGTATTGGTTGGTAAATGTCACTACCCCAACCTGCCGAAATGTCTCATAATCCAAGAGCTAAAGGGTTAATATCTAGTACAGTAGAGGCCACCAAGAACCCTGCTCCTGGGCAGCATCCATCCTATTGGTGGTAAAGAGTTCTGAGTATCACCTTTGGTTGTTCCTGTATGGTCTCTCTGCCATCGAATGTGCAAAGTTGTGTAGCTCAAGTGGCTGTGTCACTTTGTCAAGCTGAGAGTTGACTTTTGAGTGTTATTTGAAAGATATGGTCCAATTTAAATTAGTAGTGGAGTCTTCTAATTTGTAAATACCATGCCTTAAAAACACCCCATATATCTAGGCAACAGTGAATGGAACAATGCTTGTTTTTGCTTTCTTATTTTGTTACTAGCGTTGTTTCCCAAGGAAATTAATATAGGTTGCCTATGACTGTGTGAGATAATGGGTGGAGTTCTCAGAGTTTTAGGCTGGAGGTGTATAAGATTGGGGAGTAGAGGTTTGGTGTCTGAGTGTAGATGGCAATGCATTCCATAAATTGTGAACTGCTTTGACTCCAGGATTTGTTAAAAGAAGTTGGTCTTATGATACAAGTACAATAGTAGTAACTGTGGTAGGAACAGCAACAGTTAGCACTGATTGTCTTGTATTGCATGTACAATTGGCCTCTGGAAAATGCCAAATTGATGTCTACTAATAAATCCATGTTACCTTCTATATTTTATGTAACCATAAAATGTTTTAAATAATTAATGAAACAAGGTTGGATATAAATAAATGTTCAAATGTACCCATTGTCTAATTTTATCCTCATAAAACCAATGAGAAAGGTCCTACTCCCTGTATTTTACAGAGATTAAGTGGCTTGTTAGAAGCCAGATGCTTCTGAGTGGTGGAACTAAAGCTGAGGCTTAGATCTGCGTCTAGAGCCCATGTCCAACTCTGCTCACCTCTACTCTGATGCTAGGATATCTTCCAGTGGTCAGGACACCGTCTCCATGCAGAGCTTAATTTTAAATGAGACTTTTATTTTTTAAATTTATTTATTTAATATTTATTTTGAGACAGAGTCTCGCTCTGTTACCTGGCTAGAGTGCAGTGGCGTGATCATAGCTCACTGCAACCTCCTATGCTCAAGTGAGCCTCCTGTGTCAGCCTCCTCAGTAGCTGGGACTACAGGCATGCGCCACCACACCTGGCTAATTTTTCTATTTTTGTAGAAACGGGGTCTCACCCTTGCTCAGCCTCGTCTTGAACTTCTGATCTCAAGGGATCCTTCTGCCTAAGCCTCCCCGAGTGCTAGGATTATAGGTGTGAGCCACTGCACCTGGCCCTAAGTAAGAGACCTTTAATGTTATAGAAGATTTCCAGGTCATGAAACAAACCAAAACCAAAACACCTCTTTAAATGTACAAAATGGAGACTGTATTTGTTGTGATTTCACATTGTTCATAAAATGAGAGAGGAGGAGTAGGATGATATTTTAAGCTTTTTAATTGAGTCCAGGTATAAGTCTCTGGTGACTGCTAAGCTGTATTTTCCTTAGTTATTGAAGTAAGATTGTTAACATTAGCTTGCGTCATAGGAGATTTTATTGAATGTTGGGAAACTTTTAAATTAGGAATATTGATGATGTGAATTATCATGATGCAGAATGTGAATTCATTAAATTTTGCAGCTGTGAGGAGGCTCTGGCTGTAACATCTGTCCCTCCATTGATGTCAGGAGTAGATTAGGCTCTTTGGCAAGCTGACTTGTGATCCGTCTTCTCTCTTCACTCTCTGGGAAATCTTTTGACTTATATCCTTGGTTTTCTTGGGAAGTAACTCTTTCATCAGTAATTTGCTTTAGCATCTTCATGCTAAGTTATGAGGAATATCTAAAATATTACCTCTTAGCCTTTCCGTTTCTCCACAAACAATGGAGAGATAAAAGACTAGGATACATTTTTCCTTGTTGAAAAAAATGCCATGCTTCCTGAATATTCCATGCTCTAAGAAGAGAAACTGGTACACATTTTGGTTGTTAAAGGACTGAATCCATCCCTGATACTGATAAAAGAATGCAGAGGCTTGAGTTGCGTAAGCACAGAGAAAATAACTAAGAATTGATGTCTGTTTATCTTTGCTTTCGGGGAAGAAATTAAACTAATCTCATCAAAGTTATTTAGGAAGTTTCTGACTGTACTCTTTAATCTTTGTTTCAGAAAACAGCAGACTGCATTATTAGAAAGGAGATCATTGCATGTGGGAAGAACATTCAGCTGGTGTCTGTTTTCAAATATGAAATTAAAGAATTTGAAGTTAATTTCAGAGCTGAAGAAAACTGCTAGTCAAAACAGCGTAGGCCATTTTGGAAATGTTATTGCATTGTTTAAAACATATTTATTGAAAAAGTGTGTATGTGAGCTGCTGTACATCCTATGAGTGTAATCACAAACGAACATTTCTCTGATGCTGAGCTCCAGCTTCAAACTGGACAAAGGGACTTGAGAGTGTTAATTTTGTTTCCCTTTTTAGTTGGTCCATATTTAACTCTTGCCAGAGTTGGGAAGAGAGAGTCGAGAAATCTTTTTCCATCTTCACTGTCAAGAGGTGCCCATGTATGCACACACCCCTGCGGTATTTTAACTTCATATTGTCTACTCCTAGGAGGGATGAGATTCATTAGTGTGTATGCAGTACCTTTTTGAATATATCAAAATAATTAGTAAAACCACCTTGTGACCTAATATCCTTCTGGGGAGTTTAGCACCTCACTAGCTGTCCTTTCTTATCAGCTTTTCTAGATCCCCAACCTACGTTGACCTCCGAATGTTGGAGTGTTCCAGGGCTCAGTGCTTGGACCACTCCATTTACCTAACTACACTCATAGCACTCACTCCTTGGGTGACTTCATCCAATCCCATGGCTCAAAATGCCATCTGCGTGCTGAAGATGTCCATGTTTTTTATTTCCAGTCTCAGTAGCTCTTGGGTTTCAGACTTTTGTGTCTACTGTGTACTATATATCTCTCTTTGAATGTCTAAAGTCATCTCAAACCTAGTGCTCCTGAAACGATAGCTATTAATTTCTGCCCCCATGCACTCTTCCTATTCTTGCTCCTCTCTGGACTTCCCCGTCTTTCCCATGCTACCATTTATCCAGTTGCCCAGGCCAAAAAACCTTGGGATTATTCTTGAACTTTTTCGTTCTCGTCCATTTCGCTTCAATCCATTAGCAAGTCCTGTCAGCTGCACTTTCGAAATATATTCCAAATATATCCCCAAATAAATCCCAGAAACTCCACTGCTATCTTCCTAGATTCTACTGGGTTCATCTTTCCAAAGGCTGTCTGTGTCCACTCTCAACCAGACGATGGTCTGTATTCCATGCTTTGTATTTAGAGTGAATCATTGAAAACACATAACCAATCTTGCCAACCCGTGTCTTCTAAAGGTTTCCTGTCTCACTAAGAATGAAATCTTAAGACCTTCCTATGGCCTGCATGATCGCCATGGTCTAGTCATTGTCTGTGGCTCTTGCTTCATTTTCTGCCACTCTCCTTCTACCCCCACCTAATTCAATAGCAATAGCAATAGCAATAGCCGCCCCCTGGCCAACCAGGGGCCTCAGGGCCTCTGCTTATAATGTTCTTTATCTAGATATATGCATAGCTCACTCCCTCCCCTCATTTAGAAATCTGTACTCTTCTTCCCAATTCCTGCAAGGCTTCCTTTCTAATGTCATTCAGAATAACTCACTCTATCTGAAATAGCAACTCTGCCACTCTCTATTCTTGCTTAAAGTTTCATAGCACTTCTCATTACCTGAAGCAATATTGGTTATTTCACTTGTTCATTATCTGTCTCCTTGACAAGTGTGGAAGCTCCATTTGGATGTGGCATTGTGTGTGTTATTCACTGCTGTCTCCAGAAATGTCTGGCACATGATGAGTGAATGAATAAATGATGCAATTACATTCACATTTTTCCTTTATATCCTTATCCAGTCTCCAATCTTCATCTCGTGATGGTTTAAACTGTTTCTTTATATCCATCTTACATTGCTGTGAATACTCAATAGTATCCTGGTCCTTTTAGAATAAAGAATGTGTCATTTAAGAGGCAGTCAAAAGAGCAAAATGATCTCAGGCATAGGACTTGGAAAGAGACAAATGTGGATTAAATGCTGCCTGTCTAATTACTAATTTTATGATTTTTTGGAATATTTGTTTCATTTTTCTTGACCTCATTTCCTCATTTGTAAACTGAGGATAATGGCATCACACCATATGTTTGTTAGGAAGAGTAAATAAAACCACACATGTAGAACTCTTGGTTTAGAGTTAATGATCAGATATGGTACCTGTTATTATTGGCTTTCATCCTAAATCATTATGTAAACTGATTTTTTGGTGATAAAAACATTGATATCAAGTGATCACATTTGTCAGTCTTTTTTGTCTGATGATCTGGGCATGATTCTGGTTTTCTTAGGATCTGCTTCCTTGTAATTTGGGGATTGTAATTTGGGTGTAGAGGGAAGGAAGGGGACCAGTTTGCTTGGCCATCACTGAATGAGAAGAGTCATGTTTTGGGCTTAGGGACACTAAGGGAAGTTTCTCTTTTATCATTTAAATATGTGTTAATAGCAGGGTCAATATTTAAGCCACTATAAATGAAGCTGCGCTATAAATGTGGATTCAGAATTTTCTATAATTGATCTCATCTTGCTTGCAAGCGTTGCTCCACTGGGTACTAGGGGCTTGAGGGAACATAAACTTGCTATTAATAATAAAGGGCACAGCAGTGTCTTTTGGGCAAAAAAGTCATATTTTGGGCATTTAATTTTTTTCTTATAAATATCCAACTTTCCAGAGTTTCTCTCTCTTCCCCGTCCTCCTTCCCAAGATTGGGTCCTTGAGGAAAGAGGAACTTAAGAGGCTGACAAACTGACGTCCAGGTCTTTGTTGGTGTCTGATGGGGTGTGGCCATTTTGGTCTGACCGTGAATGTCAGTCACTGTACCTGCACAGGTGTTCTAGGCCTGACCTTCAAGTTTTTGGGCACCATGCTGGCACTCACTGCTGAAATCTATTTTTTTTCCCCCAATTATAAAATCTCAATATGTTGCCTGAGGTCTCTACCTACACAGCTAACTCATTCTTTAAGCCCAGGTTTCTTTAGTTTTCTCCATTCTCTCAGCACCTAGAAAGCCCTGGTTGGTGGAGAGGGTATTAGGACCTGCCAGATGCTGTTGCTTCATCTTGCTGGATGGTCAGAGCTCAGAGAGAGAATGCTTCAGTCCACCCGCCTAGAAACTTTTGTCATATATGTTTAAACTACTGTTGAAACACTATCATGTGCTCCCGTGCCCCATATTTGACAAAGCAGGTGACAAGGGCGTTTGCAGACTTTCCTAGACTATTTTTTGAGGAGCAAAGATCAAGCCACCCTCACACTGGACTTTTCTCGTAAACGTGAGGGTTTTCACCACACCTACCCACTCTCCACTGCCTGAGGGTCACCTGTGGCTGAGAGGATACTCTTTCCACCTCTTGCTTCTCTTTCTCTCTCCCTGGCCTGTGCTAATGAGCAATGGGAGAACTTCTGCTTCCTGGCCAGTGGGAGCTTCATATCCTCCATCCCCAACACACTGTGGCTTCTAGGAAAACTCTATGATCTGGGTTCAGATATATACTTAGATGTATACAGGAGTATTATACTAATAATAATTATGATTTAAAAAAAAACCCAGAACTTTTTCTTTAGCTACAAACTCTGACCTTCCAGATTGTCTCACTAGGTTCTCATTAATTTTAGGCTTTGAGACTCAGAGTCTACCGTTGACCTCTTTGCTTTAGGCAGAACCTCTTCTCCCTACCCAGGAGACACCTGACCTTCACAGTGGAGGGTGTAAAGGGAAAAGACTTTCAAAGAGATAACCAGTGCCTCTCTTTAACCTATTGCTGATATTATTGCATCGAAATGTTTTACAGTTCCCTTTTCCTGCTGGCATGGTGGAGCCTGATGTTCATCTAGATCATGCCTATTTATGTTGGTCTTGCTAATTCATGATTTTTATAAAAGAAATCAAGCATTCCTGGACAGAGACATGTGCTTGAGTTGAGTCAATGAGCTCTGAAGTGGTATCTCTTACACACCATTTCAAGGATATGCATTCAATAAGCTTTTACTGAATACCAGCTATGTGCCTAACATTTTATAATGGTCTGGGAATATTAAATTGAAATGACATGGATTTTTGCCTTAAGGAGAACCCAGTTTAGTAAAGGAAACAAACAGAAAAATAAGTACAAGGCAAATTGATATCATATAACTGTAGGAGGATAGGAAAGAGTACAGAGGAGAAAATTGCCAGTTCTCTTGGGTACTTACAGAGCAGGCCAGGGAAGGCTCTCTGAGGAAGTTACCACTGACTTCGGGATCGAAGAACAGCTTGGCAGCCAAGCAGGAGGAGAGCAGCCCCAGCAAAGGCATTGAGGCAAACCTCGTGTGCTCTCTAAAAAGATTTATATGGTCAGGCACTGGAAGTTTGAGGAATTGGTTGAAAATCAGATCGTCAAAGTAAACAGAGTCCAGATCAACAAAGGCCTTCAATGTCTTGAAAAATAGCTTGAATTTTATCCTAAAGATGGGGATCATTGGAGGATTTTAAACACAGGAAGGATATGATCCAAACTGTATTTCAGGGAACTTGCTTTGGATGTTGTGTGGAGAATTGATTAGAAGGAAATGAGCCTGCTGGAAACCAAGTAGGATTGGCAAAAGATGATGGGGGAAAGTGAAAATATATTAATATATAAGAGGCATGCAATAAGCAGAGTGACAGGACAGGTGATTAGGGTTGTGGGGAATGGGAGGGAAAATATGGAATGACCCCAGATTTATTGGTTTGTCTGATTGGATAGTTGGTGGTGCTACCAAAGGAGAGGGAATATGGCAAGAACAGCTTCCTGAACTATCGTCAGTGCAGCCAGCATTTACTGAGCACTTGTTATGTGCCAATCCGCTTACATTCACTACCCTTAGGTAATGCTTCCAACAGCTCTATGAGATAAGAATCATTACTATCCTTGTTCTACACACCAGGACCTGGAGCTCCCAGGGCATAGATCTTAGTCCGCAGTCACACAGTGGAAGGTGTCTGAGCCAAGACTTGAACCCAGTCTGTCTGACTCCATAGTCTGATTAAAATATATTTTAAATTTTTACATTTAATGTTTAATATAATTCAATTTTAAATGTAATGTGCATTCATTATAGAAATGAAAAAAACCTGAAAGCAGGAAAAGAAGAAATGTTGATCAGAGTCTTACCACACAAAAAGCCAAGTCTTAGCTTTATTGTGCTGGCTAAACTTGAACTTCCAGGTGGGGATGGGGGAGTTGGAGACGTTTACAGGTTACACAGCTAGGGATAGTCTAGGTGGTTGCTTATGAGTCTGGATCTCAGACTAGCAGTCAGAGCTAGAGTCACATATTTGGGAATCATCAGTGGATAGGCGATAAATAAACTGTAGAAATGAAGAAAAGAAAACCAAACTTTTCTTACTTATTGCAACTGTGTGCATCTTGACCTTATGCAAAGAAATTAAAAAAATTACAATTTTGTTTGAAGAAATCAGCATGTAAGCAGATTTGTGCAGAATCTTATACATGCTAGCATGAGAACAAACTGTCAGTGATTCTGGAGATTTCTCCTCTTTTCTTCAGCATGTTAGTTTGTTCCTACTTTGTCAATGTCTTCCGCTTTACCAATAATGAGACCTAAGTCCTCCTAGCAGGCTAATTGAACTATAAAAATGACACTCTGAGGCAGCTGAGTCTGTGGAAACATGAATTTATCAAATAAAGGGATTTTAAGACAATTGTTTTTTAAAGAATATCTTGTACTCTGTGTTATCACTTCCTTTTTCATCCGAATGATCTCTGCGTTCTTGGGAAAATACTAGCATTTATCATTGTTGAGTTGGAAAAAAGAACTGCACTGGGTCATTTTATAGGTGTCAAAAGCTACACAGGAAGCAGAGAACACCATGAGGTACTAACAGTGTGAAACAGGATGTGTTCCTTGTACCTTGTCCAAAAATAATTGACTCATTAATCTCAACTACATCAATCTGGCCCCATTATGAGGGTCAAAGATAGGTTAATTCTAATAAGTAGATGAATATCAGCTCACAGATAGGCATGCATTTAACAGATACTATCTTAGCAAGACAGCAATAATTAGAAAAATTATTTAGTGAGATGATCTCAGGAAAATGCCATCACGAAAGCCTTTGTTTCCACCTCAGGTTTATGAGGAGAAAAAAACTGAGCGATGGTCTGAAAACGGGCATTTGGAAGTAAAGCACAAAGTAAACTTTTCACTTTGGGAAAACCTTTTATGAAGATTATAAACAAAACACTTTCATTAAGGAGCAATAATTTCACCTAAACCACAGAACAGTTGGGGTGAAGAAATGCAAGGATTTGACATGAGATTGCTGTGGCTTTGATTCCTGACTCTGGCGCTTCACCGTTTGACTTTGAGCAAGGAAGTTAATCTTTACAGATTTCTGTTTCTTTCTCCAAGAAGGGGGACAATAATCTATTTCTCAGACTTGTTTTAGGAATTGAACAGTAAAATGTATGTGAAAGCATCAAGCACAATTCTTCATGTGCTGTAATTGTTCAATAAATGTTCTCCCCTTCTGAATAATGAAGTCTAATCAGGTGCTGACTGGCATAGTCTCCCTTTCCAGAAAAATGTTATTGTAATTTTGAAGTTGAGCAAAATAACTGTTCACTCATACCAAGTGATTTCTTTCTTTTTGCTTCTTTCCTTTGCTTCTGACTAAGACATTGCTTTCTTTTTCTTTCATTTAACTTAACAGATAAAAGCACTGTTTATACTTCCATTGTCAAGGGTAATCATTCATTTGAAGTAAGGCAATGTCCCATTGTTATAGTTATTGGTGCCTATTGGGGGAAAAGTTAGAATTTTATTAAGTCTGCTCAAACATTACATTTCTTACATTTCCCAAGAGGAATCCTAGCTTATCTAAAATTCTCTCTGATGATATTTATATTAAGATGCTTACCCCTCATCATGGAATCATATTCATGAATGCCCCATTGTTCTTTTCTTTTGCATCATAACCATTCCATATTCATGGGGAAGCCATAAAAAAGGAGAAAAAATATTAAATGAAACTGTCCGAACTTTCAAGAGAAAAGCATAATAATGAGAATCTACCATATGCCATGTACTTTCTTAGGGGTGGAGTGTGATAAATAAGACAGTTACTGCCATACCTCATGGAAAAGATAGGCATGCGAAGAACCAGTGGTGAACCCACTCCTATCCTGGAGGCAAGCATCTATTTTGATAATCCTTGTGCAGTAACTTATTACTTGGTTTGCAGATAAAAAGTACATGTTTTAGTAAGACCGTTTCTCTGTACTGGGAAGGTGAGGAGGTGTCCCAAATAGAGCACCCTGAGAGTTTTGAGGTGGCTGCTTCTCTGATGTATTGTAAGATGGTTCAGTTCTGGGATATTCCTTGTTGTTCTTCTAGGTGCACAGTATCCTTTGAACATTTGGGATTTATTTCACTTTGCGTGATTTCATGATCCAACAGCTAGTCACTGTCCCCAGCTGTGGGGGCAATGTGTGCCATAGTAATGGAGGATCCTCCACTGTGGATTTAAAACTGTGCACTCAGGGGCCAGAGGCCTCTCTGGGAAAGAAAACACTGTGCTTCCACCCCCTTTGGGCAGAGCTCCATGGTTTTGATCTTTTTTACATATTGGGCTTCTACATGTGATTATGTTCCCGAGAGTTCCGTCAGGCAAACCAAAATCATTCTAGATACTTCAAACAGAGGGAATTTAACACAGGGGTTGTTAACATAGGTGATGCAAGAGCTGAGAAGCCAAACACTGGACAGTGTGGTAACTATGAGGTGACAGTTGAAAGCTACTGCCATTCCTAGGTCTGGAGGAACCAGGGAGGGAGAGGTGTTGCCACAGCCCAGGAGCTGGGGCCACATGGTGGAAGCGGGAATGACAGCTGGCCTGCCTGTTGGATGCTGGATCTACACAGGGCAGGAGTTTCGCCCAAGGGGAGAGGCCACCCAACAGAGAGATGGGGAGAGAGATGTCTCCTGGCTTCTGCCTTCCTCCTGCTTGCTAACCTTTTTTCAGCGCCTCCTAATGGCAAAACCTAGCTTGGATCAGAAACTTGTGAAAGGTCATTTGAAGGAGAAGGGCCAAGATTGGATTTGCATGCATACGGGTGGTGACCACTGAGGCGGACGTGGAGATGAGCCCCTTCAGGGAGGAAGCAGCAGGATGTGTGGTCGGCAGCCTCCAGCTGTCAGCTCCTCTGATCTGTCTCAGCTACGACAGCCTGCTTCCTTGAGGTCATGCCCAATTCAGGGCAGCCCACCTCTGGCGACTGAGCTAGGAGAACGTATAAAAGCCTGGCCATCAGAGTGCGAGGTGGCATCACTCTAACAAGCGATATTATCCCCAAAGCTCCAAGATGAGTGGCCAAGACTTGACAAGCCTGAATTGCAGTTCACCTTCTCTCTTTGCCCTCTTCCGCCTTCTTCCTTTCACAAGTGTTGATACCTAGTGAATGTCTTGCACCACAAACTCCATTTCAGCATCTGTTTCTATATAACTTGGAGCTGGACAGAGACACGCTTATCAACTCAAACCTGGACATGATCCAGGGCAGAAAGAGAAAAGAACACACTTTGGATCTGAGAGGGGAAACAGGATTATAATTCTCTTTACAGATTAGAGCAAAGGCAGAGACCCTTGTGCACTGGAGCAGCTGGACACATCATCACGGAGGAGGTGAAAGCATTGGGAGATTTGAATAGTGGGTAGCAGTGAAGGGAGGATTCTGGAAGAGATGAAGAGCTTAATCAAAGATGTAATATGGGAATTATGCTCAGTGGAAGAGGTAGTGCAAAAATTTAGGACCTGGCCTTGATACTAAATTCCATTCCAGAGAGGGATGAGAAGCCTTGATAAGTGAAAGAAGTTTTTCTTTTTAACTTTGCAGCATCTGGGAAACATATTTCTCAGTGTGGTGGAAAGAGGCATACAGATTTTAAATGAGCTTTCTAGCAAGATTCTGTATCCTGGGTCACTTTTTTTGCCCCGTAAAAACCTTTAATCACAAAAGCATAATTGAGCCATTGTTTAAATACAAATTCTTTTTTATTTTCTGGGGTTTAGTATTAGAAAGGTAGAACATCAGAAAGGCACTATTACAAGCAGTGACAGGATGGAATGCTCCGTGTTTGACCTATTGTAAACTTTGGTTTAAAAAGCAGTTGAGGTAGTACACCGAGGCAAGATGTGCTTTTTTTGTTTCTTCTAGATTAGATTTAGGCAGTCTGTGAATATGAATTTGAAGAGAGAGGTGTCGTCAAAAGTTATTCCTGAATATTTGGAAGGTTAAATTGAAAGTTCCCACTAATTTCTTTGCCGATTATGTAGCTCCTGTGATGCGTCGTTTACATGAAAGGAGTATTAACCATTCCTGTTATTGGCCATAGTGTGGTATGAATGGCCTGATAAGGGGACCCTGGTAAGTGCAGGAGTT
>RJWJ010041895.1:0-13290 GCA_004363605.1 Indri indri | reverse complement strand
CTGAGAGGTATTTATTTATTGGGCTCAAGCTATCCTCCTGCCTCAGCCTCCCGAGTAATTGGGACTACATGCACGTACCACCACCCCCAGCTTATTTTTTCTATTTTGAGTAGGGACAGGGTCTAGCTCTTGCTGCAGGCCGCCCTCAAACTCCTGAGCTCAAAGGATCCTCCCGCCTTGGCCACCCAGAATGCTAGGATTACAGGCCTGAGCCACGACGCCTGAACAGGTTTTTGTTTATTTATTTATTTTTAAACTTTAACAATTAACCAATATATAATTGATTTATTAAATTTATTCTCATAATAAAAATAAATTAGTATATATGAATCATTGGGGAGTTGCATTGTGAATTTTTTTTTTATTTTTTTGAGACAGAGTCTCACTCTTTTGCCTGGGCTAGAGTGCCGTGGCGTCAGCCTAGCTCACAGCAACCTCAAACTCCTGGGCTCAAGCAATCGTACTGCCTCAGCCTCCCAAGTAGCTGGGACTACAGGCATGCGGCACCATGCCTGGCTAATTTTTTCTATATATTTTAGTTTTCTTTCTATTTTTAGTAGAGAAGGGGTCTCGCTCTTGCTCAGGCTGGTTTCGAAATCCTCAGCTCAAACAATCCGCCCGCCTCAGCCTCCCATGTGAAATTTTTTTAAGTTACTTTTGCCTAATCCATTTTTTTTTATTTCAGAGTATCATGGGGGTACAAACCCTTTGGTTACATAAATTGTCTTTGCACTGATCGACAAGCATGCACATACCCCAGACATCATGTACCGCATCCATTAGTTGTGGATTTACCCATCCACTCCTCCCCACTACCTGTCCGACACCCTATGAATGTCACTTCCCATATGTGCACATTAGTGTTGATCAATTATTACCAATTTAATGGTGAGTACACGTGGTGTTCGTTTTTCCATTCCTGTGATACTTTACTTAGAAGAATGGGCTTCAGTTCCGTCCAGGATAATATAATAGGTTGTTGCTCCATAAATTAATATAACTATATTAGAGACATAAATGGTCTCAGGAGTTCTGCAGGGCTTTGCCCTGAAGGAATATGTGAACATGTTAGTTTGCATATCAAAATCTGCTTCACCTCAGGAGGGCATCTGAAAGATCAGTGGCAGCTGCTTCCCAAGATGCCATTGCGATTCTCAAACCTGTGATTCTGACTTGCTTTGAAAGGCAGAGCAGATCTGCTAAGAGCCACAGAATGACAGCTGATCAAAGAATGCCCGCCCGACAGAAAGCAATTAGCCCAAGGAACAGTTCCTGCTTAAACTCCTGACTACCTGTCTCAATACACGATAACTTGATAGAAAAATATGGAGCCACTATATCTCTGTTTAACCCTTCCGTTAAGTGATTAATTTACCTTAGAACTTGCAAGTTAGTCTTTGAAAGATTTTGTAACCATTTGTTCACGTAGATAGAGTTAGTTAAGGGATCTGAAGAAGCCTTTTGAAACACTTTTAACTTAAGACGAACTATCTGTTATCATGTAAATCTGTTACCCCTGGCAACCGATCACTGTACCTGTAAATACCCATATAAAACTTCACTCGTGGCCTTTGTGATTGACGGAGATATCACAGGTCCCCTGAGTATCACGCTTTTTGTCTATTATCTTTATAAATCTATAAAACTATACCTTCATCTCTGTGTATTCTTTTATTTCTATTATTTTCCATTTTCTATTATTTTCTTATCCTTTGTGACAACCCCTACCTAAGGGACCCGATTTTTTGCTGGGAGCATAGCTAACTCCCCGCAATAGGTAGTTCACCATTTTTGTTTTCGTATACATATACCATATTTTGTTAATCCACTCACGTATTGATTGGCACTTGGGTTGTTTCCACATCTTTGCAATTGTGAATTGTGCTGCCATAAACATTTGGGTGCAGACGTCTTTTTTATAGAATGTCTTTTTTTCCTTTGGGTAGATACCCAATAATGGGATTGATGGATCAAATGGTAGTTTCAGTTCTTTCAGGTATCTCCATAGTACTTTCCATAAAGGTTGTACTAGTTTGCAGTCCTACCAACACTGTATGAGTGTTCCTATCTCTCCACATCCACGCCAACATTTGTTGTTTGGGGACTTTTTGATAAAAGCTGTTCTCATTGAAGTTAAGTGATAGTTCATTGTGGTTTTGATTTGCATTTCCCTGATGATTACTGACGTTGAGTATTTTTTCATATGTTTCTCGGCAATTAGTCTATCTTCTTTTGAAAAGTTTCTGTTCATGTCCTTTGGCCATTTTTTGACACGGTTGTTCAATTTTTTCTTGCTGATTTTCCTGAGTTCTATATATATTCTAGTTATCAGCCCTTTATCAGATTTATAGCATGTGAATATTTTCTCCCATTCTGTAGGTTATCTATTTGCTCTAGCGATAGTTTCTTTGGCTGTGCAGGGGCTTTTTAATTTGATCAGGTCCCATTTATTTATTTTTGTTGATGCTGTGATTGTTTTGGGGGTCTTTTTCATAAATTATTTGCCTAGGCCAATGTCTGTAAGAGTTTTTCCAACATTTTCTTCTAGAATTCTTATGGTTTCATGCTTTAGGTTTAAGTCTGTTATCCATCGTGAGTTGATTTTGTGACAGGTGAGAGGTGTGGATCTTGTTTCAGTCTTCTAAGTGTGGCTATCCAATTTTCCCAGCACCATTTATTGAAGAGGGATTCTTTTCCCCAGTGTATGTTTTTGCCTGCTTTGCCAAAAATCAGATGGCTATATGAGGATGGTTTTATATCTGGGTTCTCAGTTTTGTTCCATTGGTCTACATCTCTGTTCTTGTGCCAGTACCATGCTGTTTGGGTTACCATAGCCTTGTAGTATAGCTTGAAGTCTGGTAAATTGATGCCTCCTGATTTGTTTGTTTGTTTGTTTGTTTGCTCAAGGTTATTTTAGCTATATGGGGTCTTCTCTGGTTTCATACAAAGTGTAGAATTGTTTTTTCTAGATCTGTGAAAAATGATACTGGTATTTTAATAGGGATTGCATTGAATCTGTAGATCACTTTGAATGGTATAGACATTGTAATGATGTTGATTCTACCAATCCCTGAGCATGATATGGTTTTCCATCTGTTTCTGTCCTCCGCTATTTCCTTCCTCAGTGTTTTGTAGTTCTCCCTGTAGAGGTCTTTCACCTCCTTAGTTAAATATATTCTTAGGTATTTTATCTTCTTTGTTGCTATTGTGAAAGTTATTGAGTCTTTGATTTGGTTCTCAGTTTGACTGTTGTTGGCATATAGGAATGCTACTAATTTGTGAAAACTGATTTTGTAATGTGAGACTTTGCTGAACTTATTTTTTTGATGAGCAACTGAATTCGATTTGCTAGGATTTTATTGAGAATTTTTGCATCTATTAGGTTGGTGCGAAAGTAACTGCAATTTCAGACCATGAATTTTAAATCATTGTAACTAGGCTGAAACACATCTTTATTAATCAACATAGGAATCATTACAATCAGCACATTTTTGCCAATGAGAAATAAGTTTGTTTATTCCTGTAGTGTAAAAATCCATGCTTTGGAATTCAACAAACTCTTGGAAAGCATTTTCTGCATCCTGCTGGTTGTGGAAGTATTTTCCCTGCAAAAAGTTTTCAAGATGCTTGAGGTCAGGTGAATATGGCAGCTGAGGCAAAACTTTGTAGCCCAATTCATTCAACTTTTGAAGTGTTTGTTGTGTGACGTGCAGTTGGGCATTGTTATGGAGAAGAATTGGGCCCTTTCTGTTGACCCATGCCAGCTACAGGAGTTGCAGTTTTTGATGCATCTCATCAATTTGCTGAGCATACTTCTCAGATGTAATGGTTTCACCAGGATTCAGAACCATGCAGTGGATCAGACTGGCAACAGAACACCAAGCAGTGACCATGACCATTTTTTGGTGCAAGTTTGGCTTTGGGAACAGCTTTGGAGCTTCTTCTCAGTCCAACCACTGAGTTGGTTGTCACCAGTTGTCATATAAAATTCACTTTTCCTAGCACATCACAATCCAATCGGGACGTGGTTCCTTCTTGTTGCATACAATAAGAAGAGAAGAGGACACTTCAAAATGTTGATTTATTTTTTTATTTTTGGTCAGCTCATGGGGCACCCACTTATTGAGCTTTTTCACCTTTCCAACCTGCTTCAAATAAGGAATGACCATAGAATGGTCAACATTGAGTTCTTCGGCAACTTCTCATGTAGTCATAAGAGGATCAGCTTTGATGATTGCTCTCAATTGGTCTGTGTGAACTTGCAATGGCCAGCCACAGCATTCCTCATCTTCAAGGCTCTCATCTCCTTTGCAAAACTTCTTGAACCACCACTGCAATGTACATTCATTAGCAGTTCATGGGCCAAATACATTGTTGATGCTGTGAGTTGTCTCCGCTGCTTTACAACCCATTTTGAACTCGAATAAGAAAATCACTCGACTTTGCTTTTAGTCTAACATCATGTACATAGTCTAAAATAAATATAAAATAAACAGCAAGTAATAAGTCATTAGTAAAAAATACAAAATGAGAATCTGCATTAAAATGATGCATAAGATAACCACATTTATTTAAGAAGGTATTCTAACATAAAATGGCAAATTTCAGCAATGCTATAACAGCAATTACTTTTGCATCAACCTAATGTATTCATAATGGATAAAGGGGTGCAACTTTCCTTTTTTTTGTTCACTCCTTTCCTGGCTTTGGTATCAAGGTATTGTTAGCTTCAAAAAATGTGCTGGGGATGATACCTTCCTTCTCGATGTCGTGGAATAATTTCTGCAGGATAGGCACCAATTCTGCTTTGTAGGTCTGGTAGAATTCAGGTGTGCAACAGGTTAATAATTTTTAATCGTAAATGCACGATGAATATTCTCAAAAGTTTTTTCTACACTTATTGAGATGATCCTACAGTAGTCCTTCTTTAGTTTGTTAATAAGGTGAATTACATTCACTGAGACAAAGAGGTGATAAGAAAGAAGACGAATAGCAAAATGGTAGTTTTAAATCTACTTCAATAACTACATTCAATGCAAAGTGTCTAAACACATCAGTGAAAAGCCAGAATGTCAGATTACAAAAAAAAAAGAAACCAACTCTCTTCTGTCTGTGGGAAATCTGCTTTAAATACAATATCATAGATAGGTTACATGCTAAAGGATAGAAAAAGATATACCATGCAAACACTAACCCAAAGAAAACCAAAGTGGCTACGGTGACAACTGAGAAAGGTGACTTCAGGAATATTGCCTGGGATAAAAAAGAATGTTACAAAAGATTAAAGTGGGCAAAATTCACCAAGAGAATTTTAAAATTCTAAATTAATATTCACCTAACAACAAAACTTCAAAACGCTTGAAGCCAAAGTGATGCAACTGAAAAGAGTAATTATGCAATTTCACAAGTATACCTGGAGACTTGGACATTCTTCCGTCAATGATCACTAAGACAAGTACATGGAAAACCAGTAAGGATATAGAAGGTCTGAACAACACTATCAACCAACTTTACCTATTTGACAATCATACACCTCTCAGAAGAACAACAGCAGAATAAACATTCTTTTCAAGTACAGACAGAGCATTTACCAAGATAGATCATGTCTGGGCCACAAAACAAACCTCCAAAAATTTAAAATAATTATAATCATACAACGTATATTCTTTGACCAAAATAGAATTAAACTAGAAGTCAATAACAGAACAATATCTGGGACATCCCCAAATATTTGTAAATTAAAAAGTACACTTCTTTTTTAATATCTATATTTGTTTTGTAATTTCAAAATATTAATGGGGTACAAAGGGGTTTGTTACATGCATAGCTTTTGTAACGCTTGAGTCAGGGCTATAAGTGTGCCCGTCACCCAAATAGTGTTCATTGTACCCGTTAGGTAGGTTTTGGCCCCGCCCCTCCTCCCCCTCCCCTCTGCTTGATTTCCAATCACTTTTACTTTCCTCTGTGCACACGTCTGCCTGTCTGTTACTTCCAGTTTCTTAGAGAGTACATGTGGTGTTTGTTTTTCCCTTCTTGAGGTACTTCACTTAGGATAATGAAACACCATGCTTCTTAATAAACAATGGGTAAAAGCAGATACAACAGGAAAAAAATAGGAATCATTGTTAATGTCTCCTGGGTGATGTACTAGAAAGGAAAGAAGAAGAAAAACAAGAAATTATTTTTAATGAATGAAAATGAAAACACAGCGTGTCAAAATTTGTGTGGTGCAGCTAAAGCAGTACTTAGGGGGAAATTTATAAAATTAAAGGCTTACATTAAAAAGGAAGAAAAGTCTCAAATCAATGAGCTGAGTCTCTGCCTTAAGAAACTAGAAAAGGGAGAGCAAGTGAATCCAGAGTAAGCAGAAGGAAGCAAAAACTAAAGACAAAACCAGAAACCAGTGAGAAAACAATAAAACAACAGAACAAAATCACTAATTATTTTGTGGATTATAATTATAAGTATAATCCATATAATTATTATATGGATGGTGACTTGAAAAGAAGAGATCAATAAAATGGCTAAATCTCCAGGCAGATGGATAAGAAAACAGAGAAAAGAAATGAAATACCAGCATCAGAATGAAAAGGGGAAGATCACGGCAGATCCTAAAGGCACTAAGACCATAATAAGGAAACGTTCTTGACTTTGTTTAATGTTAAGAAACCAGTAACAGAAAGGAATTTCCTTAGGCTGGTAAAGGTATCTGCAAAGAACTTACAGGAAACATTGTATTTACTGGAGAAATGTTGAGAGGATTTAAGATCGGGAATAAACCAGGATGTCTGCTCTTGCCACTTCTACTCATCATTGTACTAGAACACCTAGGCAGCACAGTGTGGCAAGAAAAATAGATGGAAAGCAGAGAGTTTGAAAACGAGGGAATATAATCTCTCACTATGCGTGGGCGACTTGATTGTGTCCATAGAAAAGTCAAATGAATCAACAGATAATTCATGGGAATCAGTGAAAGTATTTAGCCAAGCGGCTGGACAGGGTCAATATACAGAAACTAAGGGTATTTCTAAATAGCATGAACACAGAGAAGATGAATTTTTAAAGTCCAGTGGATGACAATATCTAAAGAACTTAAAGTACATAAGAATCAATCTGATGAAAGATGTGCATGACCTCTATGTGGAAAGTAGTAAAACTTTATCGAAAGACCTAACTAAAAGGAGGGATAGTCCCTGTTCGCAGATTGGAAGAGTCAATTTTATAAAGATGTCAGGACTCAGCAAGTGGATCTATGGATTCAATGCACTCCTGATCAGAACACCAAGAGGATATTTGTGGAACTTGACAAACTGATTCTAAAATGCATATGGAAGTGCAAAGAGCCGAGAATGACCAAGATTCTCTCGTGAAGAACAACAAGGTGGGAGGACTTGCTCTAAAAGATGATAAGCTTTTTTGCAACATTGTTTTGGAGACGAGTGTGATAAAATTTGCTATAATGCTACTGAAGCGAAGAAAGTATAGGATTGGCTCCAAAATAGACGAATAGACTAATATTGTCACATGGATAGACAACTTATGACAGAGAAGGCATCACGGAGCATTGGAAAGAGGACGGCCTTTTCATCGCAGAGTGCAGGGACACCTGGGTACGGGTCGGAGGAGAAAAGGAAATGGACTCGGGCCTTAAACCCCATAAAGGAAGATTAATTCCATGTCGCTCTAAAACCTAAATGTGAAGAAGAGACGATAGAAGAATATCTTCATAACCTTGGGGTAGGGAAGGATTCCATAAACAAGACAGAAAAAAACGCCAACTATATTTTTTCAAAAAATTTAAAACTTGTAGTACATTAAGATTAAGCACTAGGATGTCCTACATTTAGTTTGACATGCATCACAAACGACGTGAATTGATGAATGCAAGAAGGATGCATGGACATGTGATAAGCAAGTGTGATAAAATGTTGACAGTGTAACCTAGATGATGGGCACACAAAATGCTCACCACGTTTCTGTGTGTTTGGAGGTTTTCACTAAAAAACGCGGTGCAGAAGTTTTTAAAAGTATATCTTCTCGTTAAAAGGTACAATAAAGGGAGCACAGGCAAGCTACAAACTAGAAGAAGGTAATTATATATCACAAGAAGGCATCAAAGAACCGAAATACAGATGACAAGGAGAACTCCCACAAATGAGCCGCCAACTAACCCAAGGGGGAAACGAGCGAAAGATAGTGAATAGACACCTCATAGAAAAGAAAACCTTAAAGGCCAATACATGTGAAAAGATGCTCTGTCTCATTACTAATCAGGGAAATTACACATTAAAACCACAGTGAGATACCACTTCACGTTCATCAGATAGACAAAAACTTTGTAGTTTGATAACATCAAATGAGGAGGAGGATGTAGAGAAACAATTAAACATCCTTGATAGGAGTGTAACCGAGCACAGTCACTTTGGAAGAAATCTGGCATGATCTAGCAAGCTTGGAAATGTGCCTCCCCTGTGAGCCACCAAGTCCACTCCGAGGTATAAACACTGAAACACGAGCGTGAGGTTGCAGTGAGCCATGATGACGCCACTGCACTCCAGCCTGGGTGACAGAGTGAAGGAAAAGAAAAAAAAGAAAGAGAGAGAGAAAAGAAAAGAAACGATGAAGACAAGTTCAGGATAGAGGTTACCTCTGAGAAGGGTGAAGGCAATAGGGTGGGACTTGTAAGGTGAGGGTACTGTGTGAAAACGCACTTCCGTAAATGCTGGCTGAGGGAAGGAATGACACCAAAGTCTGTAACTCTAGCTCTGACCCCTCCCTGGAGCCACAGAAGCACATTTCTAAGAGAATTCTGTATATCCTTCGTGGGCACCTCACACTCGACTAGTGCAAACACCAACCCCGTCATTTCCCGTCTAAACTTGCTCAACTTCCTATGTCCCTGTGCTAGTAAACGCCCCTCCACACCGTCACTCAAGACGGGAATCTCAGTCGTCCTTGGCTCCCGCCTCCCTGTGCTGGCCAAGGAAACGTGCCCCTCAGATCTCCTGCTGCAGGGAGCACGGCTGATTGACAAGCCCCGCCGGCCACTTCTCTGGGTCCCCCACCAAGTCTGCACCAAGACGACGCTTCCTCTGGGCAGCTGCCGGCCAGTGACCGCGCGTGGCAGGGGTACGTGGCTGTGGGACATGGACTCCTCCAACTGGCAGCTGAGGCTGGGGACTTGGCATCAGCCCGGAGGAAACTGCGCCAGAGCTGAACTGCATCTGAGATTCCTAGCTGACCCTCCTTCCTCCCCCCACGTGTCTCTTCCAGGCATGCAATGCGACGAGCATCGCGCACTCTCAGGACTCTCCCCACCTGCTCCCGCTCCTTCCCCCTTTATCCCTCAGGTGCACGTTCCCCACAGTGATCTTCCACATCCAGTCATGTCTTGGCCTCTGTACTTTCAGAGGACGTGAACTCACAACAGTGGTCCCCGGAGTGGTCTGTGGGCTCACTCACCACCACCAGAACAACAAAGAGGATCCCATGCTGACCGTTACCTGGGGCATGGCTAATCTCTAGCACAAAGTGGCCTCCACAAAGTGGCTTGAGGTTTCACCCTTAGTTACCTGGGAAACACCACAGTGCAGGGTCTCGCCCTCGTCCTCCCGTGGGATGATTCGGGCCTTCGAACAGTAAGGAGGGAAGAACGTCTACACGGATGGTGGGAGCAGCTGGTGGTCGCTAAGTGGTGCCGACACCCTGCAGAGGGATGATGAGAAACTGAGGGACGTTACCACATGGTTAAGGGCCAAGTGGAAGACCCGGAAGGCCTCCTGGGTGGCCTACGAGAAGGCCCTTACCTCCTGCAGAAGAGGAGCAGACACAGCTGAGGGGAGGAGCAGCGTATCAGCGTGACTCAACAGCAAGAGACGTCTACATCTTCAACCAGCACAGGCCCTGTTATGTGAAGTTCGGGGCCCTGTTTGGAAAAACCTGGGCCCCTGAACTATGCGATGGGCACGGCTGGATGGAGCGTGCATCCTTCCTCCCATAGCGAGAGCCAGCACGTGCCCTGCGCTGCCAGATGCTACAGAACCCTCGCCCCTACAGAGCCGTGTGCACCGCCCTTGTGGGCTGCGCCCGTCTCCTCTCCATCACCTCACTGGGTAACGTGCACCTGACGCTAAGGGAGAGAAGAGATTACACACCAGGGAAGTTGCGGGGAAGAGCCGGCCTGTCCTGGCGGGAGCCAGGGGGACTCCCCTGGGGATGGGGTTTGAGGGCGCTGGATCGGGGGGCTGGAATGTGAGGCTGGATAAGAAAGTTTCACCGAGGGGGGTACGTGCTCGTGTCATAGGACTGAACACCCTGGCAAGGACTCCAGGAAAGGGAGGAAATCCACTGCCAGGCTGACCCTTAGAATCCTTGGGAAAGTCATGGCCCACATCAAGACAAATGGAAATGCTTGCCTGGGACTGGCCGCCGGCAGAGGGAGGAATAAAAAAGGTTGAAAGATGCAGCCACCCTAGGGCGGATGGAAAATGGGAGGCCAGCAAGCCAGCCTGAGGGTTATGTTCCACGGCAGCGCCCGGGGGACACACCACTCGCCAAAGCCACAGGGAGTGTTCTGGTGAGAGGGGCCGGAGCACAACTAAGGAGGTCAGTGGTTGCCCTCCTCTGCAGGCCAGTGGGGACAGGGCAAGGGACGTGGTCCCAGGCCTGGGCTCCTTACCGCCATTCATGCAAGGTTGGGGCCCCGACACGATAGAAGGCAGGGCACGGCTCTTGCCCGATGGACTCCAGGAGACTACGTCTGCAGTAACAACCAGCAAAGTCGGTGGGGCAGTCATGAGTGCTTGACCCACAGGAAGCCAGAAAGATTGTTCACGCAATTACAGCCAGAAAAAGGCAAGAATGGAGGAGCAGGAGGGTGGTCATGCCGGTAATGAGCCACGATCCCTTGCTCAGTTCCTGGTCCTGGACAACTTTCAGACCAGCCCCATTGACTGAAGAGGCGGATGAGTCCCAAGGAGGAAGGACCTGGAAACAAGGTGGTGAGGATCTACCGTCACTATACCATGGTCCTTCCCTAAAGAGACAAGACTGCCATCTCCTCCAGGTGACTGTACACTGGGGAAAGGGGGATGGCCAAGATTGCTAGGACTATTGGAAACAGGGCCTGAGATGACACAGATCCTGGTGGTCCAAGGTGTCACAATGGGGCCCTGGCAATAAAAGGAGCTGGGGATAGAGACAGGTTCACAGCGAGTCGACTGGCTCCCAGGACCTACACGGTGGTTCTTCCTCCTGTCCCCATGTCAGTGCTGGTAAGTGACATATTTGGCAATTGGAGCAACAGCTCCCAGGCTGGGGCACTGGCCGGCATGGCGGGGAAGGCCATGTGGAAGCCCTGAAACCGGCCCCCACCTCAGGTCAAGAAATTAAGTCAAAACTGGTATCAGATCCTGGTGGAAGTCTGGGGGCTGGCAGAGATTAGTGCCACCACCGAAGATCTACAGGACTCAGGGGAAGAGGAAGTAACAGGGTCGCAGGGATGAAGAGAGTGGAGAAGGGTGAAGATGTTTTAGGGTTCTCTGTATGGGAGACGGAAGGAGCAAGGGAATGCAAATGAGGAGAGGTACACCAGAGGCTTCAACGGGGGTGATCGGTAATGTTTCTTAAGACGGCTGGTGGGTACGGGAGGTTTTGCTATGCCTTTCGTTATCCTTCCTGACACGGCTGAAACAGTGCACCGTGTCTTTAAAAGTCATTGCAGGGAGTGTGAGAAGGAGTTACACAGACACAGGCAGGGATTATGGAGGGCCTGCCACACATGGACCATGGCAGATTTCTAGCAGACCTGATCGACCCTGCTCTGTAACCCCCAGCAGGGTAGGCTTCTCAGGTGTCGGCCCAGAGAAACCAGGGACCTGACTTCCCACGGGCAAGAGTTCAGACACCCCAGGCCTCTACTGGAGAGCAGTCAGAGGAGGGTGTACAAGGCAGAGGTAACAGAGAAGACAGGTGAACAAGAGTCGGAAAGCGAGGAAGGAAGGCGTGAAAGGAATGAGTCTGAAGGAAAGGTATGAGAGGTGCTGGAGTAGGGTTGGGTGGCAAGCAAAGGAAATTCCAACACTCCAGGGCCTCAGAGAAACCAAGGAAGGGACCGCTCCCCACATATCAGGACTGCTCAGCTCAGGGAAGCTGGGGACCGGTAGCTCCAGGGGCAATATGACAGAAAATTGGCATGCCCCCACCGCCACCACCACCGCGAGGCCTTGTTGTGTGTCCTTTCCAGGCTTAAAAACAAAACAAAACAAAACAGAAAACGTAATTTTTCCTACGCCTGTATGTACTCCCAAATGACACACAGGATTGGTTTGGGTTCTTCAGTTTACAAATGTCCATGGAAATCTATGCGTTGTTCTGCACCTCGCTGCATGCGGTCCTGAGAGTTTTTTGAAGTCTGTTAACACAGCCTCGTGCGTTCCTTTGGACTGCTGAGTTTTAACCTACCGGATGCATATGCCACATTGCATCCGTCCACTCCCTTACTGATGGGAATTTAGAGCAGTACCCGACTTTCCCTTCATCGACATCCTTGTGCATGTGTCCTCGTACACTACACCTACCAGCGTTTCTCCAGAAGATGTACCCAGCAGGTCTGCCAGGTCACTGAGGGAGTGGGTGTTTTGCAGTTTTAAGAGTCTTGGCTCAAAGCACGGACTATGGAGCCTGACTGCCTGGTTTCTGTCCTGCCGCTGACACCGAATGACCTTGAATGACCTTAAGTCGCTGAACCTCTCCGTGCCTGTTTCCTTGCCTGTACGAAGGTGGTAATAGTAGGTACTCTGACTTAGGACTGTCCTGAGGATGAGTTGATATTTATCTACAGCACTTAGAAGAGAGCCAGGCACATAGTAAATGTTGTATAATTTGCATTTCACAGATTCGGCCAAATTACCCTCCCAAATGGCTGCTCTCCCTCTTCCCTCCTGCCCCAGCAATGAGCAAAAGCACAGGTTTGCTCATAACCTCTCCCGCCCTTGGAATGGCTAAGCTCTTTAATGGTTGCAAACCTGGCATGTGAAAATTGATCTGTGGCTTTAGTTTGCACCTTCAGGATCAGTGATGGTGAGCATCCTTTGGGGGGGGTCGTTGACCCTTGGGATTCCTGCTCCCTTGAATAAACTCAGAGTGAGGGGGTGGGGGCCTGGGAGAGGTGGGAAAGCTCTGGCCTGCCAACCTGCCACGACAATAAAGTGTCATGGGCACACAGCCATGCACCCATTTGATTACCTACTGTAAGCAAAAGAAGTGAAAGGTACCCAGATCAGAAAGTGA
>RJWJ010041894.1:0-13246 GCA_004363605.1 Indri indri | reverse complement strand
GCCTTGATCTTGGGCTTCTAGCCTTCAGAACTGGGAGACAATATATTTCTGTTGCTTAATCCAGCAAGTTTGTGGTGCTTTGTCACAGCAGTCCTAGCAAACTATCATAATATAGGAAGGGATAAGATCACCCGGAGGGAAAATGTTGACTAAGAAATACAGATAACTAGCGCTGAGGGTCAAGAAAGCCAACAAGTAGAGGGCTGTGAACCTGTAAAACAATTAGGCACAAAGGTGGGAACCCCCCCCGAGAATGTAGCAATATGGAAGCCAAAGGAAGAGAATGGGAGAAGATGGTTATGGTACAGAGTGTGACTTTGGTGACATGACAGTCACTGTTGACTTTGGAAAGAGCAGTGTTGGTGGAGTGGTAGGGGCACAGGCAGACTGGCATTTATTGAGAAACACATAGGAGATGAGAAAGCACATATACAAATGCAAACAGAAAGGAAATACTTTTCTATATAGACATTTTGAAAACACAGACATTGTGTTAATTTAAGGAGTGGATGAACCATCCCAAATCTGTTATGTGGGAGGTGGGGATGGACCCATATGCAGATGGATGGATGGATGGATGGGTGGATGGTAGTTTAATTAGAAGAAAGATCATCCTTTATTCACAGTGCAAAAGATCCATAAAAATCAGACGTGGCTTTGTGATTTACTAGGAGAAAGTGTGAAACTTTCTTTAAGCTCCTTGAAATCTTTCTACCCAGAATTCAGGGGAACTGATTTGTCATGTTTATCCCCTCCCTGATACCATGGTTCTTGCAAATGTTCAATTAAAATCTCCACCATAAGGGTCATTTCTTGGCTAAAGATGAGGAAAAGATGATATTTTCTGTTTCTTTGGTAAACAAAGGAGAGTAAATTACCTCCTGGGAGCACCATCTTCAGCCATGTGAGGAAAATTACATCAGCTATGCAAGTGTTAGAATGCTGAATGTGCTGCTACTGACAGTTGAGCATAATATATTTAAAATTTTTCTTGTAGAGGCAGCTCTTGCAGTTTGTTATGCATGCTCTCCTCTCGAAGTCCTAAATTTATCTGATGGAGTGAAAGATAATTCTTTCAATGTTCACACTGTCTGGAAGATAACAAATTTACTACAAGGGCTCTGGAATCGGGTAGTTTCTGCTGGCATGACCTTCTAAACATTCCTTGAATCCATTCTCCTCCTGCCATCCTTACCCCTCCACTTCCCCACATTAGGCTTTGCTGGCTCTTTCTTGGATAAGTCACCTCCACATGTTCCTCGCCTCCAGGACTGCAGAGAGGAGCTGCTGTGTAAGGATAGAAGTTATCCAATATCAGAGAGAAACTGGGAAAAGCCTGACCTACACATCTATAGCCCAGAGGCTAATTTTCTTTGCTACTGTTTGTTTGCGTTAGAAGAGATTTGGCAACCCTTACTCATTCATTCATAAACATTTACTGAGGGGTCTCCTGTGTTCCAGACATTGAATTAGGCTATGTGGACCACAAAGAGGGTGAAGACCAAGTTCATGCCTCAGTTCACAGTACACTGGGGCAAGGAGGCTAGAAAACAGGCCAATTAAAATCCAACATGGAAAGTGCTGATATAAGGACAAATCTTGGGATTCAAAGAAATGAGGATCCTCAGGACCCTGAGCCTGGAGGGTGTAAGAAATTGTTAAGAGCACAGAAGCAAGAACAACGCTTATGGGGCAAC
This sequence comes from Indri indri, assembly GCA_004363605.1. NCBI lineage: Eukaryota > Metazoa > Chordata > Mammalia > Primates > Indriidae > Indri > Indri indri. Next base: position 11,549 of record RJWJ010041894.1, on the reverse strand, counting down.
TACTTCTTGAGAAACTAGTCAGAACCAGCAGGAAGACAGCCCGCTGACTGTTTATGGTCTGTGGAGCCAACTGTACCATCTGGACTCAACACTGGCGAAGCTGAGCTATAAGGAAGTGTAATTTGGGCTGTGAGACAGCCTGTGGTTTTTCAGCTTTGAAAACCCTGTAACCAGCTCCTTTCCTCAAAGCCCCATCCTGCAGAACCTAACCCTCAGTTTCTCTCAGCTCAGGGTTCAGTTTGTCTGAGAAACTTTATTTTTCTTCATTAATATGTGAACCAAAGGATATAGGAGAATGGAATACCATGTCTGCATCTCCAACATCAATGCCCAGCACAGGAAACCTGGAGTGGAAGGTGTTTCTGCAGAGAAAAAATGGAGAGTCTGGCTATGAGTTCACTCAGTCATCCAGCAAATATTTACTGGCTGTATTTACTGAGTATTAATACCTGCTATGTGCCAGGCACTGTGATAGGTGCCAAACAAACCCAAATTGATAAAACAGACATGGTCTCAGTCCTTGCGAAGCTTACAGTTAGTAAACAAACATACGGATACAGCAAGAGTAAGCAATTACATCAACCAGCAATTACACATTGCAACTATGAAGAACGCAAGAGGCGGGAGCGATAGAGAATAGCAGAGTGGTGTCTAGTCAGATAAGAGTCCAGGGACGTCTCTCTGAACAGATTACAGGTGAACTGGGATTTTAAGGGTGGGGAGGAGATGACAGATAGGCAAAAACAGAAGGAAGAGTGATTCAGGAAGCAGGAACAGCATATGCAAAGACCCTGAGATGGGAAAGAGTTTGGTGTGTTATAGGAACTAAATGCAGGTCAGTAGAGGTGGACTACCACAGATAAAGGAGAGAAGAGCATAAGATAAGGTTAAAAAGGCAACAAAAACGCCAGATCAATTTCAAGGTGAGATATCCAGACACAGATATTTACTAGGCAGTTGGAGAAGGCTGACAAGAGTCCGTGTGAAGAGGACAGGACTGGTTATACGAAGTTGGGTGCATTAGCATAAAAGAGGCAATGGAAGGCAGGACAAGAAATAAACTATCTAAAGCTATGAGCAGTAGAGAAGATGCCCAGAGGGTCCAGGGTGGACACCCAGGGAACAGTCCTGGGGAAGGTTGTTATTAGAGGGTGGGAGAAACCGAGGCCAGCAAGCAAAACGGAGGAGCAAAGGCAGAAGCAAAGTCATAGAGGGGAGAGAATCCACGAGAAGAGAGTTGCAATAAAGACATACCAGTTAACCATTCCGAAGACTGCTAAGAGGTCAAGGAGACTGAAGGTGAAAGAAATGTCCATTGGCTCTGGCAATGAGGACATCACAGGTGACTTAGGAAAGCAGTTTCAGTGGACAGGAGGTGAAGGAAGTGAAGGAACAGGAATGAAGGCAGAGGTTTGAGAAACTGAAAGGAAGACGGTATCAGAGCCGAGTGAAGTTAGTCAAGATATGTGGGACAGTTCCAGCTATGAGGAAGCAACTTGTCCTCCCTCCCCTCCCGCTGCTAACAAATTCAAAGGGGACAAACCACATGAGGCAATTGTTCCCGGCGTTGGCCAACAGGGGGTGCAAGAGCGCAATCCCTAAGAAGATCTTACACGTCAGCCCCATGATCTCCGGCTTCTGCTTGGAGACAGTGTCCTCACCGTGACGCGGGAAGCTGGAGTCTGAGGTACCACTGAGTAGAGGAGGCAGAGATTAACGCGTGGGGCAGCTGAAGGAGCTAGAATTTGTGGGGCAGTCAGAGAGGTGGGAGCTGTGACTTCCGAGGCTGTCAGACAAGTCTCATGCCCGCCTTTTTCTCCAGCCTGGCCGCTGACCTCTTCTCCCCATCCGGCCCCTGAGCCTACATTCTGTGAACTCGAATCCAAGCTTCAAGACTCAGTTCAACTGTCACCCACCTGTAGGGACATTGCTTAACCATTTGCTCTTCTCTGGGCACACTGCACTTTCCTAATCATACCACATGGTATTCTAATTTCTGATTTATTTATTTTTCTCCCTGGGGGTGAGCTTTTTAATAGTCAGGGCTGTGTCGTGGCTATTTCTGTATCTCTAGTCTTGGCAATTTCTATATCTCTGGTCTTGGCAATTTCTTTATCTCTAGCCTTGGCAATCAGTAGCTTTTTATGAGTATTTGCTAAATTCCCTGATCCTTGGAGAGAAACTAAAGGTAACATTTAATTATGCTCTACTGTGTTCAATAACTTTAATGTATGTATGTCTTATCATCTCCAGCCACTTGTGCTCGAGAAATATTTTTTAAGTGACTAAATGAATAAATGAACAGGATTAGAAATGCTGTAATTAAGGACAAGGACCAATTTCCACTTGTTTTGAATCTCTTATGCCTATCTGAAAGGATGTTGGGAGCACACTAAATAATCAATAAATACTTGTGCAATTGGGTGATTAGCAGGAAAGTCAACAAATTCCAGATGCATCAAGAATTGTCTCATATTTGCATCTTTGAGATGTGAGCATGGAGGGGAAACTGCACTGACCGTGACCTTTAGATCTCTCATGAGCACTGCATGCTGTTGACTCTAAGAGGCTATCACGTTTAAGATCTGGGGAGCAAGGACTGGGTTGCTTTGGAGTCCCTGCTTCTGTCTTACGAGAGAGTTGGAAGCAGCTGCTCACTATCTTGGGCAGTTGCCTGTGTTTCCCTCTTCTGGAAGGAGACCATTGATAGACATGCTGAGTTGGTATGATTAGTAGGTGCGTGGAACAGATTTAGCTTTCAAGGCTTTCTGCCAAATCATAATAGACTAATTATTAATATATAATTTATTGTGTGTCTGACTCCATCAGGAGTTTAGATCAAAGTGAAATATCTGAGGCTTGATGTTGATAAAGGAGAAATCTTTCCGATGGCAAAAGGAGAAGCTGTTATACACTCCCCTGAGAAGACGGCAGTCTGTGTCCCTCCCTCCATCGCCTTCCCTTCCCAACAATGAATCACTTACAGTCACAAGCCCGGTAATCTCCCCCTCCTCCTGTAGTTGCAGTTGCTCTAATGATACTTTTTGATCTCTCAGTAACTTGAGATAGCATTCACTAAGAGGTATTTCTAAGGCAGCAATAGTCAGAGCAAACTTTTTTCCACCCGAGGTTTAGCACAAATTCTTATCTTTCCCAGAAGCTGCGGACAGCATAGCTTTCAAGGATTTTTGAAGGTACAGCTTGACTTTCTGCACAATCTCCTTAGAGCATAATTTCTGCACCACAGCACAGTTGAAAGAGCCCAGGAGTCAGGCAACCTAGGATAGAAAGTCAGCTCTGCCTCTAACTAGCATTGCACTCCTGAGCAAGTTATCTTTCCTCTCCAACCTCAGTTTCTTCATTGGCAAGGAGGAAGATAATGTCTACCTAGTAAGGTTGTTGTAAGGATTAGATGATATAATGTGTCTCCTTGTTATTACTATATTTTATTTGCAGAGTATTATGGCACCTGGACTGGTGTCTTTCGCCTAGGAGGCTCTCAAAAATACTGATTGAATTTTACTTAAACTCAAGGCATATACCACAGGCAGTCTCTGACTTATAAACTGGAGTTTTTCCAACTCTAAATGCATTTCCCCCACATAAACAAAGTTATAAATTATGGTTTGACTGCAGATTGGTAGTAAAATCCCATTCAATGCATAATATTGCTAAATTAATATACACCTGCAGTGAGGAAGCACATAAAATAAACAAGTCACTAAGAAAAATAAGAAAACATTGAATAAAAACAGTTTTATATTTATCTTGAAAGTTAGTGGTTGAGGAAAGCAAATTAAATTTAAGGAGGAGGAAGAAGTCATAGATAATTATTGGGTGGAATCCTCAGGGAAACTTTTGTGTATTTCCCCAAAATTCTTGGTGTTGATGCCTTGTATATTTATTCTGTTCAATTTCCCATCAAACTCTGGGACTGTCTTCTTTGAGACAGGTATCCCAGTAGCATCACTGTTTCGTTTATAAATGATGACAAACATTTCTTTAAGCTCATAAATGGAGGAGTTTCATGAATAAAGTTGTTATTTCTCAAGGAATAGGAAACTGACAAAAAGGATAAATGAACAATAGAGAGATTTTTATAATAACTAAGGACATAAATTAAAAAGCTAAAAAAGAATGGAAAGTAAAAGGACTTAAAAACAGGTGTATGTATGTGTATGTGTGTGCACGTGACAGTTCTACCTTAGGCACTCATCTAATGAAGAGATGAGCTGTCACAGCAGAGAAAAATGGCAGGTGAGTTCTCTATCTCTCTTCTTCTGTGTCTCTCTGAGGGGAAAAAGAGAGTCGTGGGTATGAGATTTCAGACCAGAGAGTTCCCATGGACAATATGTAGGGGAAAGCTGTGTGATCTAGGGGTAATCTTGGGAAGTCACTTAAACTTTCTAGATTTGGATATTCGCATCCATAAAATGAGAAGGTAGGACTAGAACCTCTATGGGAAATTCCAATTTAAAATCTTTAAATTTTATGAGGCCCTTGTGACTTCATACCAGCTGATACTCTGTTTCCAGCTTAAGTACCAGTTAAAATCATAGACTTTGCTTGTGAAGCACAATATGGCTCTTCACCTTACTTCCTTTAAAATGTATTTCCCTAAGCATCACCATGGCAATCGAGAACATTTCATCTAAGAAAGCATTTCCCAGAATTATACCTAGGCACAGGGCAGAGCATTTTTCAGGAAATATCAATGCATTTGGAACCTTCCTTGGAACAAAAGAGCTAAGTGAGAACCCCCCCTCCCCCAACTCCCTATGCAGAAGGGAAGGCTGAGTCTGGTGGCTGAGTTGTGCAACGTTCCTTTCCAAATGAATAGCTGTCACAAACATTATGCATTAGCCAGATCCCCATGGAAAGGTAAAAGGTCTCAGGTACCTGCAAAGGACTTCCCCCACAGATCATTCGTAAGGAAACTACTTTCTGGTCTCCTATAAGCAATAACATGCACATTGGAACTTTGGGTCTGTAGGCTAAGATTAGCTTGCAAAACTAAAGTCTGTTTGATTCCACACTAATAATGTTGATTACAGGTTAACCTTCCCAGGTACAGAACAGACACAAGACAAGATCAAACATTCTTCCACCTACCCAGGAACATCTACATAATTCATGCTTCCTTTACTCCCTTTTTCTCTTCTAACATTCACTTTTATCTTATGAAAAATGTAGATTTCTTGGACTTCACGAGAATGTAACCATTTATCTCACCCCCCTTTTTTTCTGTAAGCCTCCCCTTAAATGCTGAAGTTCCCAAATTCCCTTGGAAAAACAATGACAGATTTGTCCGTGGTTTGTGTTTTTCCTAGGCGTGTCCTCAAACTTTGGCCTAATAAACCTCCATTGATTGAGACCTTTGCTTCAGTCACTTATTTTGAGTTGTGAGTATAAAAACTGTTCATATTTTGCAGTGTTAACTGGTGTCTTAAGGAGTATATTCTCAAGAAGAAATTTAATAGGTTACATGATATATTTTTTAAACTTATGTAGGGAGGGCTTTTACCAAAGGACATAGTTTTAAAAATCCATTGCACACATTGTGAAATTGATCATCTTTACAAAACAATATTATAAGGCCTTTTAGAAACTCAGTTTTGCATTTAGATGGGATGTAGGGTGGACTGTGGAGGTTTGCCTGAAAAGACAGTTATACCAGAAATTAGGATACCCAGGGCTTAGTGGATGGTTTAACTACTAATTGAGCATCTGATCCTGGATGTTTCTTTTGTCATTATGTCTCTTGATTTTCTACATGTGAAATTGGAAATTTCCTCATATCAAGCCCTTATAACAATTCTCTTATTCTCTTATGTTTTTACTGTGATATGCTTTACTTAACATAAAGTTTATCATTTTAATTATTTTTAAGTGTATAGTCCAGTGGCATTAAGTACATATTGCTGTTTAACCATAACCACCATCCATCTCCAGAATTTTTTCACTTTCTTAAACTGAAACTCCATAGCTATTATCTTATTTTAATAGCAATTATCCTGATCCAGTTAGACCATCAACCAATAGGTCTCATAATATGCACAATCCTTGTGTGATGTTTAGAGTATAATTTTGCAGAATTATGGAGGGGAAATTGAATCTTACAGACTGGCTAGCTTGATGTCAAATTGCTACAAGGCTTGCATACCAAATTGGGATGATTAAAAGCCCCCTTAGTTTACACTCAAAGGTGTGAATGTTTGAACTCTGTGATGTACATACTCCCTTTGTGAAAAGCGCACCAAGAGTGTTCTTGACCCTTGCAGTGAAAAACACCAAGAATTCCCTAAGAAGATTGACAAAGTTAAATATCTCCTGAAGATCAATCTTCTGGGGAAGTGGATGATTGGGTTGGTTGGGTCTCTCCACTGTATCTGGGGATCTTCTCCAAGTTCCACCTCTTAACTGTCTACTGTCTCCATTATTGGCTGTTCGTTTTGGATCCCATTCTTTCCCTGTCTCTCCTTGCCTATATATCCCAGGTCCTTCTACCCCTCAACCACAACCCCACCCTTATCTTAGATAAGGATTAAGTTCCCTTTTGCTCAGCCCCTCACCACATGGGTCAGCGTCCCTCACCCTCCTGTCAGCTGTAGCTGACAGAACCTCAGCCCCTCTTCTCCCTCTCTCAAGGCCCCCTTCCTCCCAACCAGGGCCACAAACATTGCATTGCACATTTTGAAAACATGGATTTTTATGTTTTTCAAAAATGAAGTCAATATTAAATCAGATAGTTCGATTGAGGCTTAGCTTTCTAATGATGGCTTATAGATTAGACTGCCATACCAGGAAACCCATATTAGAAATCTGAGCTCATTTTAACTGCACTTATTCTTAAAAAGAAAAAGAAATCTGACACAGCTACCTAATCAGAGTTACCTTTATATACATGTTACACATTGGTTTATCCATTCACTCAATAGACATTTACTCAATAACCCACAGATGCTAAGCACTATCTTAGGTGCTGGGAAAATAGGTATAAGAATGGCCTTGTCCTCACAGAGTTTGAAGTCTTTAGGAAATATAGACCAGAAAAAGGAAAATTACAACAGCGTGGACAAACACTATGATAGAAAGGGTACAGTGGGGTCTGTTGGAGCCATGGCAGAGACATCTAACCAACTGGGAGCTCAGATAAGCTTTCCTAGGGCAGTAATATCTATGCGGGAACTCAGAAGAGAAGTTAGTCAAGCAATGTAATAGGCAACCCGGGACACCCTGCATACCATTTACAGATCACAATAGTTTAGTTTTTAGTTTTGTTTTTCAGAAATTAAATGTTTCTGTTATTCAAAGAAGAAAATAAACTATTACCTCATGTGTAGGCAAAAGACAAGACTTTGAAAATGCCATCTAAGCACAGTAGAGTTTAGAGTTTGCTTATCCTTGGGTCTATCTTATGATGAGATTTATATTCCTTTTGCATTCCAGTAATAAAATCATACCAAGTGGGATCCAAGAAAAGATTTTAAAAATAGTCCTAAGTGTTTCTATCTGACATTATAATTTATCAGTAGTACATGAGGAAAACAAATTGATCACATAACCAAGATTTTAAAACAAAATGTTAAAAGAGCTCGTATATTTGACTTAACGAATCCAGTCATGAACAGCGTATCAGCAATGCCTTTATTTTTCACAAGTCACAGATGGAAAAATGTATGTGCTCTGGTTGAGACTATTTACCTGGGGTCCAGGGATATCTGGGAACTTCATAAGGTCCCCAAATACTGTGAAATTACATTAAAAATTATGTGTATGTTCATATAACTGGGGAGGGGTTTCATAATTTTAATTATATATTCAACAAGGAATCCTGTCCCCAGAAAGTCCAAGAACCAGCACTCCATAATATGCAGCAAGTGATAAAAGGACCATTAGAGTTGGATGGAACTTTAGAAATTCTCTAGTTCAAAATATCAGAAACATGAATTATTCACCTGTGGATTAGGAAATGGAGGTACAATTAATCATATTCAAACTGAGTACATTCTCAAAGCAAGAACATCAAAGTGTGGTAATAAAAATTTTAGTTAACATAAAGCTAACTTAAGGAAGAAATTCAAAACAGTAAGGACTGATTATTAGTAGAGTGGTGTTCCTAAGGAGGTATGTAGAGTTTTCCTCTTTGAAAAATTTCTTTAGAAAAACGTGAGGTTTTAACCACAGTTCTGTATGTGGGTTCCTGGCTAAAGCGAATAGAAAATATGACACTACAGTCCTCAAATGCTTCTAATTTTTCTCTTTCCTAGACTACAATAATGCTCCAACAAATGAAATTCCTAAGTCCATCCAAGTGCAGTTGCAACCTTTGGTTTTGTATGTAAAATTCACAGTTAGAAAAAGTGTGTTTAACTTTCCAGTCTTGCCAACTACAAGTAATGGACAACTTCAGGTACTATAACTTGTTTTAAGATAGGCATACCAAGGCACAACCAGAAAGAAATAGAACTCCTGAACAGACCAATAACAAACAGTGAGATCGAAACAGTAATAGAAAACCTTCCAACAAAAAAAATCCCTGGACCAGATGTATTCACAGTTAAATTCTATCAGACCTACAAAGAAGGCCTGGTATGCATAATACAGAAATGATTCCATAATATTGAGAAGGAGGGAATCCTCCCCAACTCATTCTATGAAGCCAGTATCACCTTGATACTAAAGCCATGAAAGGACAGAACAAAAAAAGAAAACTACAGACCAATAGCCCTTATGAATACAGATGCAAAAATCCCCAATAAAATACTAGCAAACCGAATTCAACAGCATATCAAAAAAATAATCCACCAGGACTAAGTGGGCTTCATCCCAGAAATGTAAGGATGGTTCAACATACGTAAATCGATAAATGTGATTCACCATAGAAACAAAAGCAAAGACAAAGACCATATGATCATCTCAATACATGCAGAAAAGCATTCAACAAAATCCAGCACCCTTTCGTGATAAAAACTGTCAACAAACTAGGCATCGAAGGAACATATCTCAGAATTATAAAAGCCATATATGACAAAGTCATCATACTGAGTGGGGAATAGTTGAAAGCATTCCCCTTAAGAACTGGAATAAGAAAAGGATGCCCACTGTCACCACTCCTATTCAACATAGAGTTGGAAGTCCTAGCCAGAGAAATCAGACAAGAGAAGAATATTATTAAGGGTACCCAAATTAGGAAAAAAGAGGTCAAACTATTACTCTTTGCTGACGATATGATCTTGTATCTAGAAAACCCAAACTATTCCACCAAGAGTCTCCTGGAATTGATAAATAAATTCAGCAAAGTCTCAGGATACAAAATCAATGTACATAAATCAGTAGCATTTCTATATACTAATAGCGGTCAAGCCAAGAGTCAAATCAAAGACTCACTACTCTTCACAATAGCTACAAAGAAAATAAAATACCTAGGAAAATACTTAACTGAGGAGGTAAAAGCTCTCTACAAGGAGAACTATGAAACTCTGAGGAAAGAAATCTCAGAGGATGCAAACATGGAAAAACATATCATGCTCATGGATAGGCAGAATCAACATTGTTAAAATGTCCATACTTCCCAAAGTGATTTACAAATTCAAAGCAATCCCCATCAAATTACCAAAGTCATACTTCACAGAATCTAGAAAAAATAATTCTACACTTCATTTGGAACCAGAAAAGAGCTCAAATAGCCCAAGCAATCTTAAGCAAAAAGAACAAATCTGGTGGCATCACATTACCAGACTTCAAATTGTACTACAAGTAACCAAAACAGCATGGTATTGGTACAAAAATGGAGACATAGACCAATGGAACAGAACAAAGAACTCAGATATAAAACCACCTACCTATAACCAACTGATCTTTGATAAAGCAGACAACAACATACACTGGGGAAAATAAGCCCTATTTAATAAACAGTGCTGTGAAAATTGGATAGCCACATGCAGAAGAGTGAAACAGGACCCCTACTTCTCACCACTCACAAAAATTAATTTAAGATGGATAAAAGACCTAAGGCATGAAACCATATGAATTCTAGAGGAAAAGGTAGGAAAACTGTTCTAGATATTGGCCTAGGCAAAGAATTTATGACTAAGACCCCAGTGGCAATCATGGTAACAACAAAAATAAATAAATGGGATTGTATTAAACTAAAAAGCTTCTGTACAGCTAAGGAAACAATCAACAGAGCAAATGGACAACCTACAGAATGGAAGAAAATATTCACAAGCTACATATCTGATAAAGGGCTAATAACCAGAATTTACAAAGAACTCAAGCAAATAAGTAAGAAAGAAACAAACAACCCTATTAAAAAGTGGAAAAAAGACATGAACAGATGCTTCTCAAAAGAAGAAAGACAAATGGCCAAAAAACACATGAAAAAAATGCTCAATGTCACTAATCATTAGGGAAATGCAAATTAAAACCACAATGAGATAATCACCTTACCCTACTCAGAATGGCTTTTATTAAAAAGTCAAAAAACAATAGACGCTGGTGTGGATGCAAAGTGAAAGGAATGCTTTACACTGTTGGTGGGACTGCAAATTAGTACAACCTCTATAGGAAATAGTAAGGAGATTCCTCAAAGAAATAAAAATAAACCTACCATTTGATCCAGCATTCCTACTACTATTTACCCAAAGGAAAAGAAGTAATTTTTTCAAAAAGACACCCGCACTCAAATATTTATTGCAGCACAATTCACAATTGCAAAGATGTGGAATTAACCCAAGGGCCCATCAATCCATGAATGGATTAATAAAATTTGGTATATGTACACCATGGAATACTACTAGCAATGAAGAATGTCTCAATGCCCTTTGCAACAATTTGGATGGAACTGGAGACCATTATTCTAAGTGAAGGATCTAAAGAATGGAAAAACAAACGCCACATGTACTCGCTATTAAATTGGAACTAACCAATGAGCACACAAGTGCACAGAGGGAAGTAAAACTAAGTGGAAATTAACCAGGGGGGAAAGAGGAGGAGGGGAAGGGAATAAACCAACCAAATGAGTACTATGAACACTATTTGGGTGATGGGCACACCTATAGCCAGGATTCAAGCACTACAAAAGCAATCCATGTAATCTAAACATATACCCCCTTAATATTTTGAAATAAAAAAAAATTGTCACTGAAAAAGAAAACCAAAACTGATACTGAGGTTTTTATCCTTGCATATATAAAAAAAGATAAACCCTATTATTTGGGATGAAAGTATTTTACATTTTGTGATCATTTGGACATAGCCTAGATTGGAGTTTAGCTTTGTAGTCTCAAAAATGAGTCTGGCAAATACCCTTAGCTTAGAGAAACGAGATTGAGGAAGAATGCTTAACCTTCATAAGCATTCATCAGTGTATAAAATACCAGTGGTTAAAATGCCATCTAGCAATAACATTTATTCCTTAGACCAGATCTAAGAAAAACTCTGTTAGCTAACTTTTATGTAATTTTACCTACTTTAAATAATACAACTGCTTTTTTAAAAAGAGGCATTATTTAGTTAAAACTTCACATAGCTTCGCTGAGTTTTTT
>RJWJ010041893.1:0-13296 GCA_004363605.1 Indri indri | reverse complement strand
GGTTTTCTGTATATAAGATCATGTCATCTGCAAACAGAGACCATTTTACTTCCTCTTTTTTGATTGGATGCCTTTTATTTGTTTTTCTTGACTAATTGCTATGACTAGGACTTCCAGTTGTGTTGGACAGAAATGACATGAGTGGGCATGCTTTCCTTGTTCCTGATCTTAAAGGAAAAGCTTTTAGTCTTTCTCTGTTGATTGTGATGTTCTCTATGGGCTTGGCATAAATGGCCTTTATTATGTTGAGGCAGTTACTTCTACTCCTAGTTCATTGATCATTTTTATCATCAAAGAATGTTGAATCTTGCCAAATGCTTTTTCTATATATATTGATATGATCATGTGGTTTTTGTCCTTCATTCTATTATGTGGTATATGACATTGATTGATTTTCATATATTGAAACATCATCCCATTTGGCCATGTTGTATAATCTTTTTAATGTGCTGTGCTGTTGAATTCAGTTTGATAGGTATTCTTGTTAAGGATTTTTGCATCGATGTTCGTCAGAGATATTGGCCTGTAGTTTTCTTTTCTTATAGTGACTTTGTCTGGCTTTTATATCAAGGTAATGTTGCCATCATAAGACATGCTTGGAATTCTCTAGGGAAGCCATCCATTCCTGGGCTTTTCTTTGTTGGAAGGTTTTTGCTTACTGATTCGATCTCCTTATTCATCACTGGTATGTTCAGATTTTCTATTTCTTCATGAAACATCCTCATGTTGTAGGTAAAAACAAGAAACAAAATGTAAAAAGGAAGGCAATTCTTTGAGAACCTGGTCTATTCTAAGCAAACTACTTAGTCATTTTTTATGTATTAACTCATTTAGTCTTCAAGCCAATCCTCAGATGTAGATATTACATCTATTTCATTGGTGCTGACACAGGTTCACAGTGGTTAGGGGCAGGAGCTGCTATAGCTGTTATAGTAGTAGAAGAAATATCAGAGGGAGAAGTATGAGCTACTATCATCTAATGAGCAATAGCATGTGATGGGGATAGTGCCAGAGCTCTGAATGCATGTACTTTAATGAATTTAATGAAATTAATAAATAAAAATTTTATAGAAAAGCCTGTAGTGGAAGAAGAGAACTGAAAATGGAACCTTAGGGAACAGTCCACTTTGGGGAGTAGGAAAAAGAAGAGTCAGCAAGACAAAGGGGTCTAAAGGTCGAAAAGTAAAGAAGGAACCAAACAAATACCTGAGAGTTTGCAAGAAAGAGGAAATATTGAAAGCTGCAAAAAGATCAAAGAAGATGGAACTGAGATCATTAGTGACTTAATCTTGGACTTTCTCAAATTAGCGTTGGTTGTTTCCACCCTCAGGCTTGAGCATTCTTACAAATTTCAGGGTCCTGGTTGAAAAATGCTTTCTCATTTGAGCTCGAAATGTTTATTTGTATTCGGTAATGTCCCTTTCCACATGATAGATCTGGTATCTTGCAACGTAAAAGTAACTTTTCCACTTTTCAACGTTTAATTACTATATGTGTGTGTGTGTGTGTATATATATATATATATAAAATATAATACCTATATAATACTTTCACTTTAGGTATCTGGTCATCATATTATTTTACCTACTTATATAGCCTTATCGAATTGTGCTGAATTTTAGCTATAAAACTGCATACTTTGCTTCTTTGAAGAGCTTAGCTTTTGCTATAAAATTTGTGACTATATTCTCCTTTTCTAAATCATTATAATAACTGTAAAATTAGCTATGTTCAGTACCAATCCCATAAAATCTCATTGGTAATATTTATCCATTAAAGAAATATTATTCATGCTTCACATACCCAGTGTTTAACATTACATTTCTTCTAACCCATGCTGAATCAATGAAAAGAAGCATAATATTGGGTGTGCTCATCTAGAAAAAGCTTTTCAAAAGTACATTATTTTTGCCTAACAATTAAGGAAAATTGGTAAGTTCTTATTTATTGGACATTGGACATGACACCCGAGAGAGACATTTTGTTTTCCTGAACAGGCATTGCTGACTTAGATATTTAATAATCCTATTCTTTATTATTATTTTCTTATGCTTTGTCTATGATTGTTTTTCAGAGATTTCCATGCAATGATATCATTTTTTATGTTGATTAAATGGTGGATTCTGTAACTTGATTCTCCTAGCCTACTTCACTCCAGAGGATTTCCAAGGTTAATGCTTTCAGAGTTACTTAGAGTTTAAGGTCTCCTCTTCCTTCTGGGGCCTTGAAATTCTTGTCAGAGTAGGCAAAATTGCTGCACTATCTCAACAATTCTCAAACCAGTAAGTTCTAGAATTGGGGTGATAACTTATTCTTGCTTCCTACCTCTTGTAGTTCAAGATTCTATGCCTCTAGTCTATGAAGCACATTCCTTGAATTCTTACCACTGATGACCCCATCACCCTCAAGGACTGGCTGAACCACTCTCAGGTATTGCTAGCAAGCTCCTGAAAACCAGGTTTGCTCATAGACCGTTCTCCGTAATGTCCCTAAAGAGCTGGCTCACTGCTTCCTGTTTTAAAGCTGTCGAAGCTGAATAAAGCTAGACATTAGTTAAAAGTGGTGAAAGCATTTTATCCAGTAACTACCCACAGTAGAGGAAAGAGCAGAGCTCTATGCCAATTTGCACAGTGGTGACAGGGAATTTTAAGGAGAGAATGGGATATGGGGGGAGAATGAGAGGAGACTCAAGTGAAAAATGACAAAGAGTTGGTCAGTGTAAATGTGAGTAGGCCAGCTGTGTCTGCTAGCTGGCAATTATGGAAGTGAGGATTCTATCCTCCCACAGAGACTGTGAGACACAGGCCCTCTCCTTCCTGACGATTACATTTCAAAGGAATGGCTTTCAGGTCCTTGAGAAAGACATCCTTGAGTTGTAGGAAATGCATATATTAATACATCTCAAAGGGACAGAGAAAGGATTCATAATTCTAAGACTCTTATAGTAAATGCTCTAAGAAAGGGAGGCCAAGGGCCTATGGTCAGGTGCTGCCTAGAACAGACACTAACTTCTTTTGACAGCCCTGAGATTCTGCTGTATTTTGAAATTCCCTAAATGACGCCTTCATTTCTTTAAGTTCTGTTATCTCTTTTCTAATGTTATCTCTTCAATGAATTTTTTGTTCATGTCCTGAATTATTCTTTTGATTTCTGTGAGATGGTTTTCTACTATCTCTTCAATTCCATTCATCTTATTTGCCACCTATAGTCTAAATTCCGTAACTGTCATTTCAATAATTTTTTTATTGTTTGGAGTTCATTACTGGAGAGTTATTGTGATCCTTTGGGGTTGTTGAGACAGCCTGTTTTTTTCATGTTGTCAGAGTTTTTACGCTGGTTCCTTCTCAACTGGGGCCTCTTCTCTCAGCTCACAGCAGAGAGCGCTGGAGAAACTAGGACCATCGGAAAACATCAGAGCACCGAGGAGCACGGTGTGCAATGTGCACGCACATGGGCCAGGGGTTCCTGGAAGTGCTGGACAGGGCAAGGGGCATGTGTGAGGCCGATTGAACCAGCAGGGTGTGGTGGCCAGGGGCCTGCACGGTACAGCATGGGTCAATGGTGTGCAGTCCACCCAGATCCAAAGGTGGTGGTTGCGTTGGCTCTCGCCTCTCCCAAGCGGTGGAGGTGGTGACAGTAGAGGTCCAGCCACCCCAATAGTGGGTAGTGGGCACATGCTCTGCCTGGATCCCTTAGGAGGTATAGTTAAGCAGGATCACCCAGGCCACAGCTACAGGCACCTGGCAGTGGTCTCCTGCTCTGCCCAGGTCCCCAGCTGCAGCAGTGGTAGGGGTGCACAAGTGCCAGGATTTTCCTCTCCTTTCCCACCCGGCAGGGGCAAGGGAGAGGCAGCAGTCACAGGTTTGACGCCCAGGCGGAAGTGGCTTTCCAGAGTTCAGATGCCAGAATATCGCCAGCCACAGAGCCCAGGGCTGCGGAGCCAGCCGTGACTTCTCTCAGGAGCAGTGCAGCTGCACAGCTTCCAGGCAGGTCTCTGAATCATTCTGGAGACCAACTGAGGTTGAGGGGCCTTCCCACTCCCATTGTAATATCTTCAGGGGAAACAGGAAGCCAGGGATCATCCCCTCTGTCCCTTCCCCATTTGTGGGCCCCTTCCCTAAGTAGCTCCAGTCCTGCCAAACGGGTCATCCCACTACTGTCTTCTTTATTGCCGCCTCCTCTCTGTGGATTCCCAGTGCTCTTGCACACATAAGCCATCCAAAGTTGAGTATCTATTGGCCATATTCGCCACTTTTGATGCTCTCCATGATAGTGGTGTGCAGGCTACTGCTGGTCTGCCATCTTAGCCCTAAACTAAATCTTAACCAGAAGACTAATATAAAGCAGAAAAAATGTGGAATGGCTCTGGTAGAAGTTGAAGGAGGTATCCAGATCCTACTTACCCCCAACAGGGAACCCCTGTGGAAGTCCATAACACAATTCTGTGAATTCACAGGAGTCTGTAGAGAACTTCGTAAACTACTGGATTAGATGAGAACCACCAAATATGACTGTGTGCAAAGGCAGGAGCAGAAGCCTTCAAGCCTGTACCCTTCCGGGGCTATGTGTGCCTGGAGAAATGCCCATCAGCCCCCAGTCCCAGCACCTTTAGGGCTCTGTGCCCTGAAAAGGAGCCTCAAAGTCATCTAAGATGTTTCAGTTCTAAAAGTTTTCTTCTTTGGATTAAGTCCTTTACCTAAATCTAATACTGGATAATTTACAGGTTTTCTACTCTGCTATACTCGCCTTACAAATTCCTTAATATGCGATCAATTACTTATTAAATAAACATTTATATAACATTATAGCTTTGTGATAGACTGACATTTTTGCCTT
The DNA here is from genome assembly GCA_004363605.1 of Indri indri. Classification (NCBI taxonomy): domain Eukaryota; kingdom Metazoa; phylum Chordata; class Mammalia; order Primates; family Indriidae; genus Indri; species Indri indri. The sequence continues at coordinate 8,460 of RJWJ010041893.1, read as the reverse complement.
TTATAGAAATATTGGGGCCTCATTTAAATATATCTAAAGGCTGCTATTTAATATATTTCAGGTTTCATGAACTTGAATAACAGATCCTCTGTTATTGAAACAAATTCGTTCTGCCCACATGCAGCAAGCCAATCACTGAGACAACAGGTTTTGTAAAGAGAAGAGTTTATTCATGAGGCAGCCAAGGGAGGAGGTGGGAGAAAAAAATCTTGACGCTACCTCCCCAAAGATGGAATTTTACAGGTATTTTTGGGCTAGCGGAGCAAAGCCGTCCAAGGTATGGGGAGAAAGGCAATGGAGGTAAAGGAAAGTGAGAATCGGTGATCTGTGCATGCATAGTCAAGCTTTATGGTTCTTCATAGAACAGATGTGAAGAAACTGGCAGCGTTAGCATAATCCGAGGAAGGAGTTTTGGCTCTCTGATATCAAAAGATCACCTCTTGGGCGTTCTGGCAGGCTCAGTTGAAAGGTCCATGGTCTCATCTGGCTTGTACTGGACAAGAGCTGTCACCTAGTTCCTGAAAAACAACTTTAAGCACCTACTACTATAACGACTGTGGGGGTTGATTTTTTGAGGGGTGTTGCCCTGGTTCTTTGGCTCCTGGCTTGGAAGAATCACAAGCCGGGCCCATGTGACAAAGAGATAACAGACACTAGCATTTTCACACAAGCAGCTTTTATTGCAGGCTTTTCAGTATAGAAATAGAAAGCGAAAGTATGATTCCTGAGGGGAAATCTCTGTGAGAAAATACCAAGGTCTTACCACACTTCTACTTTTATGTCTATACCTTTTGATATGCTAAATGATAGGTGGAATATTCATTATTTCTCTGTGAAAAGGGTGGAGAGTTGTTATAGCTAAGGGCCCTCCCCAATTTTATCCCTATAGGGGTCGCCATGACAGTATAAACTGTCATGGCACTGGTAGGTGTGATTTTTACTATGCTAATGTCTGTTAATGGGAAAATAGTCACCTTTAGACATGAGCTCCTAGTTTCTGCACATGCTCCTGGCCAGGAAAAGTCCCTAACTGCAAGTTCCTGCCATTGCAGGTTAGGTTCTAGATGCTCATTGGCCTCCTCATATTTGCCTGGTCCTCTTTTCCTGTGGTTAACGCTGCCCTCCTACACCTGTCCCTAACAATGACTACCAGTCAGAATGTGATTTATAAGGCATTAAATACCGTTTGGCTATGGGACTGGCTGGCAGGGGTTTTAAGATCAATGAAAAGTGAGAAAGGCAGGTTAAGTTTGGCAAGCTTAATCAGGATAGCCCTTGGTTTTGTTTCAATAGATCTTACATTTTAAACACAATACTGCTTTAGAATTATAGATGGTCCCCAGCTTACAATGATTCAACTTTATGATTTTTGACTTTACAATGTTGCAAAAGTGACACACATTCAGGAGAAATAGTACTTTCAGTACCCATACAGCCATTCTTTTTTTCCTTTATGTACGGCATTCAATAAATTACATGAAATATTCAACACTTCATTATAAAATAGGCTTTGTATTAGATGGTTTTGCCTAACTGTAGGCTAACAAATTGTTCTGAGCTCATTTAATGTAGGCTAGGCTAAGCTGCGATGTTCAGCAATTTAGGTTTATTAAGTGCATTTTTTACTTCATTATATTTTCAACTTACAATGGGTTTATCAGGATGTAACCCCATTGTAAGTTGAGGAGCACCTGTATATGAAATCAATTTTTAAAAATGTAGCACAAAAGAGTAATATAGCAAAGACATAGCTTATTTTTCCAGAAAATAAACAGATTCCACTTTAATGGTCTTGATCTAATTATTAAAATATTCTCGAAAGATTCCCCTTATTGAATCATAACAGCAATATTTATCTCTTTAAAAGAGACAATATTTAAAGAAAGTGCATATCATTTTGTTTTATTTTCATACAATTTATAGGTATATAGATATTCTTATACGGGAAATACAGCTACCACATGTCCCTCTTGCATGTCAGATATTGCTCAGAATATTTAAAAATTCTGGTAAGTTCACTGCAGTTCAAATAAAGAGGTCTAAGAGTCTTATCCAAGCAGCTGTGGTTCCTATTTGAATTTCAGCCTCGATTATTAAAACCTCAAACCACAAAATCCCCCTAGGAAATCTTGCATAAGCATTGTTCTCATTGAAAAGGGCTGGGATCAGAAAGGAAGCAAAAAGATTGTGCTTTAGTTGGCTTTAAAACATCAAAAACCGAGCGGTCAATTCTCCTTCAGATGTGTGTTCATAACCCCTTTTAAAGGCACTGGAAATTATATGTGTGGATTTGGGGAAAATATACCCCCAAGTAAGCAAATTAAGAAATGCCAAGGACAACCAAATTTTTCTGCTTCCAAAAAATTGGCTTAAACAATAGTTATTTTAAAAAAATAATTTTTGCAATATGTCAAGTAAATCTATTCATCTGTGATAGGAGTTCCATGACCACTTTGAAAGGAAAGACTTAAAAAATACTTCAACCATATTTCTTTTCTGGTTTTGACCAGAGAAATACAGTTGCTAACCTATTTTTGAAAAAGCCATTGTTTACGTTTCTCTGAAGCAAGTATCTCATAATTCAAAAATTGGTGATTTTTCTACCAGGGCCTGATGGGAACATTTTCAATTTGCTAATTGGCATAGCATGCAAAATAGCCTTTTTATAGGAAGAGCTTCTGAAATAGTACTGTTTGGACATAAATTTTATCATTGTGAGAGCTGACAATATTCTTTAATATCCCTAAGAATGTGTCTGATAGGCAACATTAATTTAGCCTGGGAGAGGTACAGAAGGGAGGGACGGATAGGGGAGTTATTATTTTTGAGGAAGCGGGTAGGGAGTTCTGCCGAAAATACTCCTCACTATATCCAAACCACAAAGGTTTACTAAACAGAAATTTAAATCAAAAGGCAAACAGGATGTTCATCTGGGACACATTTTTGGATACATACTTTTAATACCACATAAAAGCTGCACCATCCAGATGGGAAAGCAATAAAATTTAAACAAACAACAAAAAAAAGACAATAAAGTAAGAAGTGAAATCGGATGATAGCCTTCAACACAGAGCACTTCCTCAGTGAAGTGACTGGATCACAGACAGAGCAATTTACTAGGAGGAAGAGGTGGGGCAGGTTCTTTAGGCCTGTGTTTTCTCACAATGGAAGAAGTAAAATAGCAATCTGGTTTTAGGAAACAGTGAGCTTTGGCAGCGTCCGCTTTCTGGATTTCTTAAATTATCTATTTTAAACCGAAGTGGAAACTTATTAAAGCCAGCACTTTAGTATCAGATCAGCTGCAGGAAGGAAAACAGAGAAAAAAATTGTTGGTACATATTGTACTCTGAACATTATGAAGCAAGAAATGAATAACAATTCCTATGAGCTACCTAAGGCAAGTCATCCTATCACAAGTACAAAACCATAATGTCATTACAACTCAGAACACTTAGGAATTTAGAAGAAGTCTTCGTTAAGAGGAGAAAAATAGAGAATGTTAAAGTAATATAAAACTGTTGTATTTTTCACATAGTTGGAAGAGAAACTTTTAGGATATAATTTATTTATTTTTAAAATTCTTAATTTTAATGTTTTGAAATTATAAATAAGAGGTAGTTAGGCACCTATAAAACTCGTTACTTGAGTCTCATGTGTTCTAATACGAGGTCTGTCCAGAATGTATCCAGCCATGTAATATGAAAAATAAAGATGCTTATTGAAGGAGATACAAGATACAAGAAGCGTCATACATAGGACAATGACCCCTCAGTCTTCTCCAGAGTAGACACCTTGGGACCTCACACAGTTCTCCCAGCTTTGCTTAACCTAAGCTGTACATGTTCAACATGCTCGGGTGTTCTGCTTACTGCAGGCTTTCCAGAACATGGATCAATTCCAACAGATTCTTGACCGTCTTTGAAGCGTTTGTGCCACACCTTTATTTGCGCCGCGCTCATTGCATCATCCCTGAAAGCCTTCTGAATCATCGGAATAGTTTCCGCGAAGGAAGGCTCAAGCCTAATGCAAAATTCGAGGCAGATTCCTTGCTTTCTCACTTAGTCATTTTGAATGCAACAGCCGCACAGCGCACACGCTCACTCCTCGGCGTCTAGCGCGCCACTGATTACGACAGGGAAGTCCTCATTGTACGCATGCGCATCCCAGTCCGCTCGCCTTTTGGATGCCACGTTACATCAATGTCGCGATGTCCCGCAAACCATTCTTATTAAATTAACAATGGCTGAATAGTTTCCAGACAGACCTCATATAGCAAATTTTAAGCATATAAATTCTCCACATTCTTTTTTGGTAAAAAGAATACTCAAAGTCTCAAGCCCAATAACAATGTCTGGGTCTCCTCTCCAGGTTGTGATAAACCCTGGCAGATGCTATCTACCAAATTTCCAAATTAGGTTTCTGTTATTTGTTGAATTTTTACATTGAATATAAAAGCCTAAAATATGTATAGGCCATTTTAAATTTTCCCCCTAGATTAGTTTTAGAGACCAGGAATTAAAACTTTTAAGTGGTTGGTTTTTTAGACATTTGTTTTCTTTCAATTTTATTCTACTATATTCTTAAAACTTAAGATGAGAAATAGTTAAAGAGTTAGAAGTTGTTTTCGATAGTGAACAAATCACAAGTTTTATATCCTGCGAAGGAAGGAAAGGATTTGGGAAAGGGTAAGCTTATGAGACATAATTATTTCAGATAAATAGATTATTACTAATTAGTGATAAATAATTTTAGAAGTATTTGAAGTTTGAATTATTTCTATGAGAATTATTGGTTTATTTTGTATAATTATATATTTTCACATACTTTCACTTTTCTAAATAGAACAGAAATTGAACTGCCATGGTTTACAGAATATTAATAGCCACAAAATACTTTAAAACAGAGAGTGGTGGATGAATATTGATATAAACTCAGGAGGAGCATTCTCTTCCATTTCATTAAAATGAATATACGACATTGCCATTCATTCTCAATTGATTTATCATGTATTTTTCTCTTAACAGTTTATTTAATTGTCAGTCGTTTTTTGGAACCTGAATTATTTAATTAAGATGTCATTAGACTTTATTTTCCTTTAATGCCTTGAAACTTTGCTTTTCATTGATTAATGCATTTATTTGTTCTTGAAAGTTTGAAGGTGATAGAGCAGTTTTTATTGTAGTTTTACAATAAAAGGAACCTTTAGTAGTTTTATTCTGATGCATAACATATTGCCACAAACTTAGCAGCTTAAAACATCACATATATGTTGTCTCACAATCACTGTGGATCAGGGGTCCAGGCACACCTTAGATGAGTCCTCTGCTCAGGGTATCATGTGGATGAGAAAATCAAGGTATGGGCTGAGCTACATTCCTTTCTGAAACTAAGGGCATATTCTAAGCTCACATGATTATTGGAAGAATTCAATTCCTTGGAGTTATAAGACTGAGTTTATGTTTTGTTGCTGACTATCAGCTGAGGCTGCTCTCAGCTTCTCATGGCCAGCAAGGCGCCCAGGCAAGTGACCCTCTCAGATATCCTCTCACAGCATGCTTCTTATTTTTATCAAAGCCAGCAAGGGAGATTTTCTGACTCTAGCTGCTAAAAGAAGTCTTATATAACATGGTCAATCATGGGAGTGATATCTTACCATCTTTGCCATATTCTACTGGATAAAAGCAAATCGCAGGCCCTTCCCACACTTAAGGGGATGGTAGTATATGGGGCATGACACCAGAGGATGGAGATCCTGGGGGCCAGCTTTGAATCCTGACTACAGCATATAGTAATTTCTGTTGTCTTACTAATTTAGAGATATTTCTAATTTAAAAATATTAAAGAAATATTTTAAGCATTCAAAATATTACTATAAATTTGGGAGATGTTTACTTGCTTTTTCATATGAAAGTTGTTAATATCTTAATTTTAATTTGACAATAAAAATTTCAAGTAAAACAAACCAATATAAATAAATTAATTACTTTAAATCAATGTAACTAACCACATGGCATTTGCAGAATGAAAGGTACAGATAAAATTTAGCTCCCTTTAAAATCAGGAAATCATACTGAAAATATTTGTTTCGAATAATGTCATCTAAACACTGAATACACTTGACTCTTATTAGTTATGATTCCTAGTGACCGATGATGAGTTTAAACAGAAAAGAAGTTTAAGAAAACATGCTAGGTAGCTCCTAAAATCTCTGAGAGGGTCACAGAGTCAAGCATGGAAGCCACACATTAAGAAACAATAAATAACAACAGAATGGGGTTACGTTAGTGACAACACTGTCATTACTGCTCAGTATCGATAATGATAATGCAGCTTGCACTGATGTTGGAGACCCACAGCTCATGCCAATGAGAGCAAGGCCTGTTGTTAGAAGCTCTATCACAGCTGTCTCCAAAGGACCAGATGCTACTGCTGCTGAGTTTGTGGCAGTTTGCTCATTTTGGAATCAAAATCTTATCTGAGCACATCTGATAAAACCCTGCACATCAGTAACGCGGAAGGCTGAAAAAATCAATTCTGGCTTCTTTAGGCTGTACTTGAAATGCAGCAAACTCTCCAAATACAAGAAGGGCATTTCACAGATATTTAGCATTCAAAAATATCTGATAAGTATCCCCCATCTCACCTCATTGGTTAGTGGAGGCAAAAGCTTAACTTAAATTTGCCAGATAAATGTACCTCAGCCTTACGTTGGTCTAAACACTTTCCTTTTATATAAACCAGTCTTGTAAATAAAGAAACAATGGAAAGTTCAATTTCCCATCAAAACTGTTATTCTAATTCCCTTCTTTCTTCCCAAGATGGCATCTGGGCTGGGAGAAAACATATCTCTCATGGAGTTGGGCAAAAGTGTCCCTCAGACCTCATGCTCTCTCCCATGCTGATTTCTGGAAGGACTTGCATATGTGCCTCCTCCCAAGATTCCAAACAGGAAATGATATCAACCTTGCTCTGCTTTTGACATTTCTGCTACTTAATAACATGTGTCACACTGGAAACTATGGCCTACCAAGGGACAATCAGGATGCACAGGTCTCATCACAAATTTCACCCACCCCGGCCTGGCAGTAAGACTGGGAAAGCTTTGCTGCCTCCCCTTATGGCAGACTTTTTTTGTGACGTATTCTGATTTTTTTTTATCCATGGTAAATAGAAAATATCTATGCCCCAAGGTGGTAAGCCAAATAATACATCAGTGGGAGCTAAAGAGTTTTAGAATTTTTTTTTTCTCCCAACCAAGCCTGGCTTTCAAAACTTTGGTCATGCTGTAGACTCAGATATTTCATTCTGGAGTCAAAAGCTGCATAGTGCCTGCCTCCAACTCAGTGCAGTCCAGAGTCAACAATTCCAGTCTTCCCAAAGTCAAACAGATGACTCTGGCAGAATGGGAGTGAAGTCATACTCAGGACATGCAAAAAAGGGCACTCGTCTATTTTAAAAAGATTGCCATGATTCTATATAAAAGAGACTTAGAATGTTTATATACCAGGAATAAAAAGTATGTAGATACTTTTTAGGAGGAGCTGAAGTCATACCAGAGAAAGCCAATTGGTAGGTTGAACTGTGCAAGGCAGAGGATAGAGTTTCAAGGCAAAGTTAAAAAGATTTGTCTTCAAAGAAGAGAGAGCCCTTCCACTCAAACAGAAGAGAAAGGCTAGAGGCTTGAAATAATAATTCGTTGCTAGACTGCTTTTCTGCTGTCAATATTTTCTGATTCTGCTTTTTTTATTTTGTAATAGTTTTACGATTCTAACAATGAGAGAATTATAATGTTGTTAATAAAAATAATGTGACTGTTGTATGAAAAGAGTTGAAAGAAATGAGGATGGGAAGAAGGAAGAGCTATAATGTACAACAGAGTTACTTTAAATGGAATGCTGTTGCTGTAAGAAAATTTCCCATCCTCCTGTAATCCTCCCTTCAAATAAATTTAAGTCATTTTATTGGAAAAATAATAACCCTGTCTATTTGTGACACCAGCACAAGTGTCTTATTGTTTTTGCTCAGATGAGAACATTAGCCAGACCCAAAGTCACATAAGTGGTCTATTTTCCACATTAGCTGGTTTGGGTTTTAACCAGGACAGATGCCTTGTCTTGTATTTTCTTTCACTGTTTCCTTTTATTATGTTTCCTTTAATGCATTTCTTTTATTCAACTTTAGAGACAGAATATGGCAACCAGATTTTAGAGTATTAGCTCATTCAATAGGAAATATATCTTCCTGTTTCAAACAGCGCATCTGTCTCCTCTCAGGAATGTTAAATAATAACAATAGCACAACTACAGAGCAGCTTAAGATAGGAAATGAAAACCACCACTGAGTTCTGGAATACTTGGAAGGACACTCTAGGCAGAATGTAATTAAGTAGTTGGAATTTGTGGTTTAGGCCACCAGGGTTAAAAGTATGCCTCCTGAACAAAGTGCTTTAGATTTTTCAAA
>RJWJ010041892.1:0-13302 GCA_004363605.1 Indri indri | reverse complement strand
TAATAGATTTTTTTTTTTTTTTTTTTTTTTTGAGACAGAGTCTGGCTCTGTTGCTCTGGCTACAGTGTTGTGGCATCAGCCTAGCTCACAGCAACCTCAAACTCCTGGGCTCAAGCGATCCTCCCACCTCGGCCTCCCGAGTAGCTGGGACTACAGGCGTGCGCCACCATGCCCGGCTAATTTTTTCTGTATATATATATTTTTTTAGTTGTCCAGATAATTTCTTTCTATTTTTAGTAGAGACGGGGTCTCACTCTTGGTCAGGCTGGTCTCGAACTCCTGACCTTGAGCAATCCACCCGCCTCAGCCTCCCAGAGTGCTAGGATTACAGGCGTGAGCCACCACGCCCAGCCTATAGATTCCGTTTATATATGCATTGTCATTACTTTGTAGATTTCCTATACTTCCAAATTTCTTCCTTGATAAAACAGTTACTAAAGAGCTTAAATTCTCTAAATGATAAGGTTTTTAATAATTTATAATTATTTTTAAGTTAACTTCTATTTTATGGAAATGCTTATTGCAGGAGTACTTTAAAGAAGATATGTTCTCTAATATAGCATTTGAATACATATTCATAAGGTCTATCTTATTAATTATGTTATTTTGGTCCTTAATAGTCTTATTTTTGTGTACCTGTCATAGGGTCAGATAAAAGAATTGAAATCTTCTACCACTAATATTTTTCTATTTCTCTTTGTATTTCTGTAGTTTTTGTTTTATGAATTTGTTGCTATATAATTTACTATATATCTATTTATAACTGCTAAAGCTTCATTGTAGTTTACACCTTTATTTATCATTATAAAACATCATGCTTTGTCTTGCTTAATACTCCTTGCCTTAAACTTAACCTTGTTTGATTTTTATTTTTTGTTATTTGCTTTTGCTTTGTATGATTTTGTCAATCGTTTTGTTTTCGAGTTTTCAAAGACACATTGTTTAACATGTACATCTTATTTATAGCCCATGGGGCATTTTCCTTTGAGATCTCATTTGAGTCTTTTCTTTCATCTAAGCAGAAAGACTGGCCACTTCCAACCAGATTACAGGAACATTCTCCTCTCTGCCCTCTTCTGCTTGCCTCCAACACCAGTTCCGCATAGTCATTTCTGTTCAGCCTTCAGGTGGACTGGAGTGTCAGCCTCCCTCTCCACCGGCCTCCCACCAGACCACAGTAAACATGCTCCCAGCCCAAGTCAAAATGCAGAACACGTACTCCGAATTGAGTATGAATATGTCGTGTATATGCTGCTCCTTCAGTCTCATGAGCATGTTTATATAAACCACACAATATAAATGTACACATATTTGGCCATTTTGAGTGGAGGGCCCAGAAGGAACGCTGTATTTGGGGCTTTTCATTACAGGAGCCATTGATATTATTGACTATTTACTTAGCGTAAATAAAAACTAGTAGATACTATGTAGACATGTATTTGAAATATAAAATGCAAGCAACTGTTTCTGCATGATAATAGCAGTTAGTGCAAACTGTGTTCTGATGAAAGTACATGATGACTAACTATTTCAAATATCTATTGCTATGTAACAAATTATCCCAGAATTGGGCAGTAAAAGACAACCATTGTATTATGCTCACAGATTCTGTGGGTCAGGGGTTTGGCAAATGCTACATGGGGACAGCTTGTCTTGGTGTCATAATGTCTAGAGTCTCAGTTGGAAAGACCTGGAGGCTGGGAGCAACCCAGTATCTGGAACACGAATCATCTAAGGGATATTCACTCACGTGTCTGCTAGTTGATGGCAACTGTTGGCTGGGACTTCAGTTGGACCCATTAGCCAGAAAACATACACCTGGGCTCTCAGTATGGCTGGGACCTCCTCAAAGCTTGGTGCCCTTGGACTTCTCACATGGCAGCTTAGGGCGCCAAAGGCAAGTATTCCAAGAGAACCAGGTGGAAGGTGCATTGCCTTTTATAACCTTGCATCATAGACATGTAGCGTAATCTTTGCCTTATTCTATCGATCAACCAGTCACTAAAATTGGTCAACAGATCATTAAGGTCCAGATTCAAGGGGAGAGGCATATATACCCGACCTCTCAATGGCAGAAGCATCAAAGAATTTGCAGATATGTTTTAAACCCACCACGCTCTTACTGCTCACCACTGGGGCCTCTCTCTCCCTCCCTCCCTCTCTCTCTCTCTCTCTCTCTCTCTCTCTCTCTCTGTCTCATACCATCATGTACAATCACACCCATACTCACAAACCTACAGATAGTTGCTTGTTTACACTAGCATCAGTTATGGGTAATTAAACTGTAGTGGTAGTTGTGGCACTTTGCAAGCAAAAACACCAAAATTTAAAAAATCAAATATATAAATTATGACTAACAAATGTATGGTTATTCCAATTCTTAAAATATGTGCAAAATACAAGGACAGAAATTTTGAAGGAAGTTACACAAGATAAGAGCCCAGAGTCCTCAGGAGGGTATAACCGTTTAATGTTCTGTAGGATTGGCTGGCTTCCCAGCCTCCCAGCTTCACCTGCATTAGCCTGTTCCTCAAACCTGCCATGGTTCCCACCTTCCTTGTAAGGATTATGTGCCTTGTGCTAAAAAGTACTCTGGAATGATAACAGTGTTTTCTTTCCCCCTGATCCCATGACTGCTACCTTTGCTGCCCCTGCACTAACCTCCCATCCATTGCTATTAAATACCACCTTATTTCCGCCACCTAATAACTCACTTAATGGACAATTATCAAGCACTGACTATGTGCCACGCTCTGCAGGAGATACCAAAATGAACAACACCTGGTCTGTGCTTTTGAGGGTTTACAAGGAAGCATTAGAAGATGGGTGAACAGTGGTGCAGCAGGCTTAACCCACACCCATCCTCCCCTGACGTCCTGGCCAACAACCCTGCAGTTCTGTTCAGAAAGTGGGTTGCCTATGTGCTTTAAGGGAGTCTGGGCCCCTCTCCTGCTCCAGGGGGAGAATCTTGCTTTATCCAAGCCCCTCATGGGACTTTCATTCCCTTTCTTGTGTAAGGATGCACAGTGGATGCAATTCTGGCCAGTGGCCTCTGGGGAGGTTTTCTTCCCCTTTCAAAGGTGCCCAACCTCTTCTCCCATCAGCCACTGATCCTGTTGGGTACAGTTAGGAAGCAGCTATCTCACAACCCTGAGGGGAGAGGGCAACTTACTGAAGTCGACATAATGGAAAGATGGAAAGAATATGGGTCCTTCACGACATGGTCAAATCTCTGAGTTAACCAACCCTGAAACCACAAGTGCCTTTAGACCTGTTGTTATATGTGACATTTTCCTCATGGTTTAAGCTATTTTCAACTGGATTTTCTATTACCTGCATCCAAGATAATCCCAGGGGAAAAAAGCAGTGCAATTGCAAGGAGCAATTCTGAAGGGCTGGTATCATCCAGGAGGCTTCCTCTAAGAGATGGACTGAGATGGAGCTTTGCAGGACAGCTAGGACTTGGACAGGTGGAGAGGAAGGGGAAGGGCATTCTAAGCAGGGATAAAAGACTGAGAAGGATAAGGAGAAAAGCAGATTCGGTTATAACTCTCAAGAGGAATACCTAAATCCACTGTGACCTGGACCCTCGAGATGCGTGCACTCTGAAATGTGAAGATCTGGCTGACAAATTGGTATCACTAGGGCTCTAAGCCACCTTGCTGGGGCATCTGCCCAAAGAGCAGAATGCATGAGAGGAAGGACTTTTCCTACCAGTTGTAGTCAGAGATGAGTACCAGAGGTCAAGGGCGGGTCTCACCAGCTGGGAGTGAGGTCAACACAAGGCAGACAGGGCCTGGCTGCACTGAAGTACTGAAGATCTCAAGGCAGCTGGGTTGGCAAATATATACAAAGGAAAGGCAAATAACAACAACAGAAACAAAGAGAGGAATCAGCATTCCTCAAATCAAGCAAGGTTGAATTTAAGGCAGGAAGCATAAAGCAAGAGAAAGCAAGATGTTTTAGAACGATAAAGGTATAAACTGCAGTGAAGATCTAGCCGTTGTAATAGACATGTGGTAAATTATACAGCAACAAATTCACAAAGCAAAAACTGCAGAAGATACAAAGAGAAATAGAAAAATACTACTGTCGAATCCTTAGGGTAGAACTGATGATCATAAGGAACATTCGGCTTTGCTAGACATCACTAGTTTTCCAAACTTTGTACTCATTGTATCCCACCAGCAGTGTGTGTGAGTGTTTTAGATCCTCCAAATCTTCAACACTTGGTACTAACCATTATTTAAATTTCAGTCATTCTAGTACATGTAAAGTGGTATCTCATTATGGTTTTAATTTGTATTTCCCCGATACTAATGATGCTGAACATCTTTTTGTGTATTTGTTTGCCACTTAGAGATCCTCTTTTGTGAAGGGCAGTTTAAGTCTTTGGCCCCGTTTTAAAAAAATGAGCTGACTGTGGTCTTCTTACGAATATATGGGAAATCTTTATATAGTTTAGATACAAGTTTATTGTCAAATACATGCATAGCAAGTATCTTCTCCCACTCTATGGCTTGTATTTCCATTCACTTAGAAGTTTCTTTTAATAAACGAAAATTTTATTTTTAATGAAGTCCAATTCAGTCAATTGGCTAATTTTTCAATATTTTGAATGGAAATTTTTACTGAAGGGAAATTTTCCCTTAAGATACTTAATGCATCTTCTGGCCTGTTTAAGGAATGAGTCCCTACCCCAAGGCCATGAAAATACTCTTTACTGCAATCTTTTAGAAGCTGTAACCTTTCACATTTAGGTCTATAATCTATCTGAAAGTGATTTTTGTGTATAGTGTGAGGTAGGGGTCAAGTTTATTTTTTCTCAAATGTGTATCCAACTGACTCAGCACATTGTTTATTGAAAAGAACCATCTTTTCCCCGTTACATTGCAGTGACACCTTTGCTGAAAATCAAATGACTGTATATTTCTTGGTTTGGATTTTTTATTTTCTTCCAGTGGACTATTTGTCTATGGTTGAGGCAATATCGTCATTTCAATTGCTGTAGATTTATAATAAGTCTTCATATTTGGTAGTGTTAAGAAAATGTTTTTTCTTCTTCAAGATAGACTTTGCTATTCTTGGACTTTTACCTTTCCATATAAATTTTAAAGTGACACTTGCCACAAAATCTGGGCTTTTGATTGGAATTTTATTTCATTCTTTCAGAAATCCTGTCCCCTCCAATCCTGGCTGCCTTGACATATCTCCATGCTGTCAAAAAGCTGGGTTTTTAAGTAAAGCTTTTATGGTTCTTCTTTTTTTTAACTAAGAAAAAAATTTTGTTTTCAGAGACAGGGTCTCATTCTGTCACCCAGGCTGGAATACAGTGGCACAATCATAGCTCACTGCAGCCTCTAACTCCTGGCCTCAAGTGATCCTCCTGCCTTGGGTACCCAAAGTGCAGGGATTACAGGCATAAGCTACCATGCCCGGCTATGGTTGTTCTTGATAGGAGGGTAGTCTGATACCAGCCATTCCACTGCAGTCAGAAATAGAAGCCCTTTTCAAGCTTTCCTAACACAATTCTATAAAAAAGAAGTTCCATGGTAAGAAATCTATATGATAAACTTTAACTCTGAAGACCGTTTATGTAGAGTTAAAAATCTTACTTTCTGAAACAAGATCCATTTGTCTGCAATTGAGAGAAAATATGACCCAAATTGGGTTAAACAAAAAAAGTGTATTGGCTCATATAACTAAAAAATTGTATACAAGATACAAATAAAGTTTATCAGGATCCAATTTACCTCCGTCTCTCTGCTCTACTTCCTATTTGTTGAAGCCATTCTCAAACAGACTCACGACCGTATGATGGCTGTCGGTAACTCCAGAAACTACACCCTTCCAGGTCCACACCCAGCAGAAAATGAATGTCTTTGCTCTGGAATACCTGGGATAAGTCCTATTGGCTCTAATTGGGTCACTGCCTATTCTTGAGCCAATCGCTTTGCCTAGGTAAATTTGATGAATTAATTAGCTCAGGCCCAGATCAGGTTCCTGATTCTGGAGCCAAGGGTAGATTCAACTCCTCTAGAAATCCACGGACTGAGAACAAGGTCAGAGGCAGTTTCCAAACAGGAAGCTGGGGTATGATTAACAGAAGAAAAGTAAGTGAATTCTGGACAACTGCAAGGGCAAATGTCCAATGCCAAATCCAGTGTCTAAAACCTCATCATATAAAGGTACTTGGAAGACCATAGGCTTCCTCTTCTGGTCCCCCAAGGCCACTTGCATGATCCTGTTTCTAGGACTGTGACCCCACTCCCTCCACACTGCTGTGTGCTTGACACTCATGGTCTCCGGGACATATGCACAGAGCTCTTCAATCCGACCATGTCCCTATCCCTATTTTCTTTTCCTCTTGTCACCCTGCAGTCTTAGCAAGGGTTGGGGTAGGGGGAGCAGGGGAAGAGATGAGCTCTATTCCCTCATTGCCACGTTTTCCTTTGCTCTCGCTATCTCAACAGGACACGAGTAGGATGATCAGGCTTAGCTTCCTAACTCTACCATTTACTGCTGTGATTCTGAAAAAGTCACTTCGCCACTCTGAGTCTCAATTTTCTCAGCTGCAAATGAGGCTAACGGTGTCTGCTTTGCCTCTTTCCAGGGAATATCTCTTCTAAGAAGAGTTCTGTAATAGAGGGAGGAGAGTCAGAAGGTGACAGGTCTGGAGACTACATCTCTTTGAATGGCTGTTGAGGTTGCTGGTGATGCTTCTGCTGGAGAAATCTTAAAATATGAGGGCTTTTTTTTTCCAAGCACTTCAGTGATTCTGAAGTTCCAATGAGATATTTTGAAAACATTTGATAGACTGAAGCTCTAAAGAGATGCTGAATTGTATTATGGGTACGAGACGGATCATTGTAAAGCTCTTGTTCCACCCCAAGTGTTGTTTGTGTATAACACGTGTCAAGGGTTTCCACTCTGGGGAACAAAAGCACAAAAGTTTCACTGAAGTCCGGCAGCTTAATCCTCTTAAGAGTCATTGAAGCCTCTCTGAATTGATTGGCAGTAGTCAAGTACCTTCTTAAGAAAGGGGGCCCTTTCAGATTCTCTTACTGCTCCTAGTTCTAACAAACCCACTCGAGTTTCCTTGCCACCCCTCCACCATTGCCCATACACCACTTGGAGCCAAAGGTTTTGCTCAAGGTCACGGTGGCAGGAAGTGGCTGAATAGGGATCTTTCTAGAATCCACCCTCCCTCCACAGGGCCAAGAGGAGCTAAAACTCTACAATCACAATGGGCATAGGCTGCAGAGGCCTCTGAAAAATGAGTTTTGACTGTTCCCTGTAGGAAGAAGAGGACAGTGTCTGATCAAGGGTTTTGTGCACGAGAGGGAGTGGAAGGCCTGGAATTAGAATCGGGAAAGTCAGATGCAGCTCCCAGCAAAGGCGCATAACCCAGGATTGGAGCAGCAGGACCAAATGCCTTCACGATCTTTGCGTACGCAGAGCCCAGCAGAGTGCCTCTGTCCAGTTTCCATTCGCCGGCCTAGCTCTGGCCCTGCACCCAGCCACGTGCACTGTGCGCTTCCTCGTCCTCCTGACCATTTAACCATGTGAAAAGCACCATCATGTCGCCCCATGGCTGTTCCCCTCTACAGGCCATATAAGCCCTGACATAGACCATGATTTCCCAGCCATGTATGCTGGCTCCAGTTTGTCATTGCTATGGAGCCCGATGCTCACCTGGCCGTGCGTGCAAACCCAAGGTGGGTCCTTCTTATAGACCCCACGCTTCCGTCTGGAGAGCCCATGGTTGTGCTAACTTCTTTGTCAACCCCCAATCATATTGAGCCTTGAGTCAGTGAAAACCCCTAAAACGTCTCTAGCCCAAACGTGTGTTTTCAGATTTCCTAAAATCTTCCTATGAGTAAACAAGATGTGGATCAAGAACCAATGCTGTCGCTGGTGCAGTTGTTGTTAAACCCAAATACAATTCCTTGCGTTTACCTTAGAGTTTTCATCTAAATGTTCCAACCAGTCTCAAGATCTTCTAGAAATCTCATCCATCATTTGTCATTATAAGCTATACTGTCCAGCTTTGTGGCATTCGCTAACTTGATGAGCCTGTTTTTTATTTTTTTATTCCAGCCATTGCTACATTGCAGTAAAACTTGGCCATGAATATCAGGGGTGGGGGGGCGGTGATCAGATGTGATCAAATCTGCCTTACAGATTATAGACCTTGTTTGCTCTAAGTCATACAATGGACTCACGTACTGTGAAGCTAGCACTGGAACTCTGGTCTCCTGAAGCCCAGGGTGGAGATTTCCCACAGTGCCATGGGGCTGTGGCATTAGATGCTTGCCTGCGCCAGGCCCTGCCACACCCAAGTGGATGCTCATTGTCCGCTCAGCAGGCAGGGTCTCCACACAGTTTTCAAGGTGAGAAACCTTTATTACCTTGTGCTGGCTGACATGGAGGGCTGTCGCTAATAACAACAACGCTGCTCTTCACTCACATTCGCTTCTAGACCTCAAGGGTCTCTGACCAAACCCAGCTAGATCCTTCCCGCCAGGTACCCCCTGCCCCTGCCTGGCTCAGCACAATGGGATGGGCACAGTCAAACCTAGGCATTGAGAGACTTGACTCTAAATGCTTCCACCATGCTTAATTCCTTGACCTTGTTTGGCATAAGCCATTTAATTTCCCTAAGCCTTAGTTTTCTCACCTAAAATAGAGGACCCACCACCCTACCTTATAGTGTTGATTTGAGCATCAGAGGAGAGAATGAATACAAAAATTTTGAAAACTCTCCAACGCTTTGCATAGCTATATTGTTATTATCAAATGGGTATGAAGAACTCCAAAGTAAGTCAGTGCCACTTAAAATTCTTTTTTAAAGCAGTTCATTGTATCCTAACCTATTTATTCATTTCTTTCTCTTTTTCTCTCAAAGTCCCAACAAAAACTGAATATTAAGAATGCATGCAGACAGAGCATTGAATACAAATTAACTATTCAATGTTCTTTAGTCACTTTGGCAGGGAAATGATACACCTATTAAAATACCCCAGTCAGAGCTGGCACACGCAGTGCTGATAACCCCAGCAGGCAACGACGTTGGCACCATTACAAGGACAATATTTTCAAATGGATGAACTATTCCTGAACAAAGTGTCCAGTGTACTAGGAATAAACAGGCTTTTCATCAACCAAGCCTGTGTGTTTTCTGGTTCCAACAACCTTTCCCAGGGATGGTGTGAGAGCGTGGGGGTGCCAGGAAGCAGCACCTCCTCAGCCACCTGCCTAGTTTTGCTCATCCCTCCTTAATAATCCTGTGACTGAAGCTGGGCACTGTGGCACACGCCTGTAGTCCCAGCTACTCAGAAGGCCAAGGTGGGAGGATCAGTTGAGCCCAGGAGTTTGAGACCAGGCTGGGCAACATAGCAAGACCCCATCTCAAAAAAAAAAATCCTGCTGTGACTGACCAGGCCTCCAAACTTCCATCCTCTCTCCTGATGCTTTCAGGATTTCTTTTCTGCACTTTTGTAAAAGTAGAACCTGAGAATGGCTTTTGTGCTTCTGGTCAGACCTCAGCAGGTGGGGATCAGCCCTTCCCACAGTGTAAAACAGTGTCCAGGAGGCTCACGAGCAGGAGTCTGTGGTGGAGACTCGCGTACTACCTCACCGAGCATCTGCAAGGCCAACTCTTTGAGAAGGTTTACAGGACACCCAGGACAGTCCAAAATAGGATACGAATGAGGCTTTGAAGACAAGATCCTTGCGATGAAATTCACTGGGAGAGCAAGAAAGGACTCCGGATTCACCAGAAATGAAGCACACATGCAAACTCAACTGGCAAAACCTGCTTCCTCACCTAAGCCAAGGAGGCTGCAGCCGGCCCATTTAGCTGTTCATTCTTTCATTCGTCCTATAAATGTTTACTGAGTACCTACTATGTGCCTCACACCATTCTGTGTTCTGGGGACACAGAATAAACAAGACAAAGTCCCTGCCTTTCTTGCATTCTGATGGGAGGAGACAAACAATAAACAACCAAGCAGTGACAGGTGCCAGGAGGCACAGGGAGCATAGGTGTGGGTGGGCATGAGTTATATCAGGGAAGGCCACGCTGCTGAGGGCAATTTGACCAGAGATATGAAGGAAGTAAGGCAGAGCGAGCTGTCATTAGCTGGGTGAGTATATGCCAGGTAAGGGCGTGCTTCAAACAGCAAAGAAGAGAGTCTTACAGGAACGGATTGAGTCAAGGAGAGGGTCAAAATAGCTGAAGCCCGAGAGGTAACAGGGAGCCTGAGTGTGTCAGGCCTGGGAACCATCTTAAAGACTGCGGTTTTAATTCTGAATGAGCTGGGAAAATATTGGGAGGGGGCTGGGTAGAGAAAAGTGAGCTAATCTGATTTATGTGTATGAAGAGCATCCTGGCTGTTCTATGGGGAACAGAAAGCAGGCAGGACAACGTGAGCAGAGAGACAGGAGGGTGCAGTGGCCCCAGCCAGAGATGGTGGCGGGAGCACAAGGAGGAGATGAGGGTGTGGATATTGGTAGGGTAAGACCTATAGAATTTGATAATAATAGGATGTGGGAAATGAGCAATGGGGGCAAGGATCAGTCCACAGTTTGCGGCCTAAGCAACTGGAAGGACAGAGTTAACACTTACTGGGACGAGGAAGGGTGTGGTGGACAGGTTGAAAGGCACCGGGAGTATGGTTTTGGCATCCCACACTATCCTGTAGTGTGAGGATCTATTAGACACCACATGGAGATGTCTAGTGGGGTCCAGATTAGAGATCTGAACTTGGGAATCAGCCTTGTAGAGGAGGTATTTAAAGCCAAGGACAGGTTGCTAGGAACAGAAGAGTGAGTACTAAGTACTGAGCCCTCGGGCAATCTTAGACAAAGAAGACTGAGCAAGGGATGCTAAAGTGAGTTAAAGAATTAGAGTTAAAAAGAGTTAAAAAAAAAAAGAAAGAAAGAAAGAAAAAAAAACGCCTAGAGAATACGTGAAGAAAATATCTCAAGAAGGAACCATTGATCAACTTCGCCAAATGCCGCTATTGGGTCACGTGATAATAACTGAACATTGGCTATTGGATTTAGAAACATAATTTTACCATGGCAGGCCCACTTCTCCAACAAACAACCCCCAAATCAATAATGTAATCGAATAAAAAGTTTATTTCTCACTCGCGTCTCAGTTCAGTCAAGTATTTGGCAGATGGCTTCTATGTGGCGATTTGGGGTCCAGGCTCTTTCCATCTTTGGTGTGGCTTCCAGGGTCCCCTTGCAAAGGGAAGGAACAGACCATGTGGAAGCACACCCGCGTTCAAACGCTTCCGCCTGAAGGTGGCACATTGCCCTCCACTCACCTCCCGCTCTCACGGCAGGAACTAGTCACTCGGCTTCATTTAGATGAAAAATAGCTGGGAAAGGTCATTTAGCTGTGTGCCCTGGAAGAGAAATCGGTCTGGTGACCACCTAGCCAGTTTCTGCTACAGTGACCTTGGCAAGAGCAGTTTTGGGGGTTGGTAGAAACCAAAGACTGACTGAAGGGAGTTCAAGAGAAAAAAGGGAAGAAGAAACGTGGGGTAGTAGCTAAAGTGGGATTTGGGATCTAGAGAGATTGCTTTGTTTCCAGCTTGTACGTATGATAAGGAAAGGATCGGGCAGAGACAGAAAAGTGTGATGATGCAGGAGAGAGGGGACAACCATGGAGGGCTGTCCTTGAGCAGGTGACAGAAAAGGGGACCTATCTTGGTGCTTCTCAAACTCCATGGTGGGTAAGAATTCCCCAAAGAGCCCTGCCCCAGAGAGTCTGATCCAGCAGGCCTGCAGTGGGGCTGGAGACGCTGCACTTCTGACGTCTCCCAGGGGATGCTGTGGCCAGTTGGGATTCGGGCCCACACTTTGAGTAGCACTGGCAGGGCTGGGGAGGCCCCCGTTTGTACTGGGAGGGCAGGCAGAGCGGGTAGGCGCAGATGGAGGCGGGGAGGGGGGGGGTGGTGATAGGAAGACGGGGAACTTGTTGTCATCCTAGTGAATTGGGAAGCGGGGCCATCAGCTCAGAGTGAGGATGGGGAGGAAGTGTTGAGGGTTTGAGGGGGAAGAAGAAAATGTGATGTCACTGTTCTGAGAGTGGGAGGATAAACGGTTTGGGGAAACAAAATGGGAGTGCCAGGCAGGCACCCAGGAGCCGGCTGCAGGCTGGACTTAGAGTGACACGGGGCAGCCACACCCAGCAGGGCTGGTGCAGACAGGGTGGGCGGGGGAGGATCGGCCAGGATTTCCTTCTGCCAGGAAGGGACGACCAAGGAGAGAGGGGCGGGGAGTTCCTTGTGTATTGAAGGGAGGGGTGAGGGCCAGACCACCCGTCTAAGAGGGTGGGCAGGGAGGACTTGCAGGTGGCAGTGAGGAAAGGGCTAGAAGGGGACCTGTGATAGGGCAGTGGGACTTCGGAACTGAGGCTGCGGAGAGAGACAAAGTCAAGGGCATGGCCGCGGGAGGGCCAAGCTGCCGTGAAGGACGAGATCGCCAGAGAAGAGCGGGTAGAGGACCTGGGAGGCTGAGGATTGGAAGGATCACGTCTGTGGATGATGAAATTGCCGCGGATCCTCACCGAGAGTGCCGTCAGAGAGAGCGCGGAGAGCTATTGCTTGCAAACCCTCCTTACGGAACCCGGTGCTCTAAGGAGAGGAAGAAGTTCTGAAATACAAATTCTCAGCCCCCAAGCAAAAATATCCCCACGAGTCTGCTTCTCGTGGCAATTGCGAAATAAACAGAAACCCAGCAGGGGCTGCCTGGGGAGAGCTGAGCCAGCAGAGGAGCATCCCGCACTTGGCCGGCGTCCGCCTTCCCGCGGCTGCCCTGCGCCATCCGGAGAATGAAGAGTGATGGCGACGCCGCGACACCTGAGGGATTCGTCGCGGCAGCGAGCGCTCCTTACGCTTCTGCACGCATTTTACACGGAATAGGAGGCTGCTGGTTTATGACATCTTAGATTTCATATTTAACTATCATGTGTGTTCTAGTGCAGAGAAGACTAAATATAGACTTCGCATTAGGAAATCTAAAAAGGAACACGCAGGCAGCGGCGCTGGCGGGCGTGCGCCCGGTGGTGGCGCCGCCTGTCAACCCCCACCCAGGACCCGCTCCGCGACAGGGGTGCCGAGAGAGAAAACAGCAGCTTCCACACACTGTTGACGACGAGCATCTTCCCTCCCTTCACTCCCAGAGGGAGCTGACCCTCCTGAAGGCCTCACCGTGGGGGCGGCCCCTCTCTCCGCCAGGCCCACCCAGCCCTGAGGCAGAGGCCAGCCCCCCGCCCCCCAGCCT
>RJWJ010041891.1:0-13287 GCA_004363605.1 Indri indri | reverse complement strand
AAAGGAAAAGAGTTTCCTTATCATGTTCCAACTCCCCGAGTGAATCTTCCCAGGTTTTTCTAAGAACATGCTAACATAGTGTACATATAAACACATATACACATACGGTTTTCTTTCTTGAAATCGGGATCATATTCTGTAGTTTTAAGACTTCGCCTTTTACTCAACACTGCATTTATTTACATATTTCCACATCAATCGATACAGAACTATCTTAGTCTTTTAACCCAGCACAAAGAACTGCATTATATGCATAAATTGACGTTTTTTAAATCAGTTCCCTGTTGAAGGACATTCGACTTATTACTATTTTTGGTGCTGCAATGGTCATTACAGTATAAGAATCTCCAAAGGAAGCTGAGGGTGGTGGTGTGCGCCTGCAGTCCCGGCTACCCGGGAGGCTGAGGTGGGAGGATCACTTGAGCCCAGGAGTTCGTGGCCAGCCTTGGCAACATAGTAAGACCCCTGTCTCCCTGTTTCTAAAAAAATTGACAATTAAATTTTTTAAAAATTTGTAAATTAAATTTTTAAAAAATGGGCTAAGTACATGAATATATATATTCCTTCAAAGGAGACATACAAATGCCCAATAGGCATATGAAAAGCTGATCAACATCACTAATCACCAGGGAAATGCAAAACAAGACCACAACGCGCGGTAACACCTCGCACCTGTTAGAATGGCTACCATTAAAAAACAAAAGATAAGTCTTAGCAAGGATGTGGAGAAATTGGAACCCTGGTACACTGTTGGTGAGAAGATAAAATGGTGCGGCTACTAAGGAAAACAGTATGGAGGCTCCTCAAAAAATTAAAAATAATAAAACTACCATGTGATCCAGCAATCTCACTTCTGGGTATTTATCTAAAAGAACTGAAATCAGGATCTTGAAGAGATATTAGCACTCCTGTGCTCACTGCAGCGCTATGCACAATAGTCAAGATTTGGAAACAGGCTGGTCTGAAGGTAGTGAGCTATCTCACTTGATTGTTCACAATCAGTTACAGACCGAACTCCTTGTTCTACTACTTTCCACTCTTCTCACTACTGCACTTGTCTTAAAAAAGAAGAAGAAGAAAACAACTATTTAAAATATAATAATAAAAAAAAATATTTGGAAACAACCTAAATGTCCATCGAGGGAATGAATGAAAAAAAAAATGTGGTGCATACATAGAATGAAATATCATTCAGCCTTTAAAAAGAAGGAAATCCTGCAATATGTGACAATATAGATGAACTTGAAGGACATGCTAAGCGAAATAAGCCAGTCACAGAAGGACAAATACTGTCTGCTTCCACTTACATCAAGTATCTTAAATAGTCAAACTCACACAAGCCGATAGTAGAATGTTGGTTACCAGGTGCTGGGAGGAGGGGGGATTTGGGGGTTGCTAATCAATGAGTACATTATAAAGTTTCAGTTGTGCAACATGAATAAGTTCTAGAGATCTGCTGTTCAACATTGTGCCTATAGATAACAATACCGTATACTGAAAAACTATTAACAGGACAGATCCCATGTTAAGTGTTCTTACCATGATAAAATTTTCTGAAAATTTAAAAAAAAAAAAAAATAGAATCTCTAGTTGACAGTATATGTCCCAGTGATCCATCACATGATTAGAGTTACAACTTTTGGGATTGCTGCTGAAATTGAACATATCTTCAGTTCAACAAAAGATCCAACGCACATATAAAACCATTCCGGCCACTGAGATAACTAATTTTTTTTTTTTTTTTAAGAAAGGTTTCACTCTGTCACCCTAGCTGGAGTGCAGTGGCAACATCATAGCTCATAGCAACCTCAAACTCCTGGGCTTGAGGGATCCTCCTCCCTTAGCCATCCAAGCAGCTAGGACTACAGGCCCGCACCACCATGCCTGGCTAATTTTTTTCTATTTTTGGTAGAGACAGGTCTCACTCTTGCTCAGGCTGGCCTCAAACTCCTGACCTCAAGCAACTGTCCTACCTCGGCCTCGCAAAGTGCTAGAATTACAGGCATGAGCCACCATACTCGGCCACTAATTTTTCAATAGTAAAATATAACTGAAGAACAATTTGTTCTTTTACTCACTCACTCATTCAAGTATTTGTGGTCTACCAAGCTCTATAAGCCCAAAGAATTTAAACAACACCAACAACAAACTAAGCCTCATTCCCTGCCCTTGAGGAACTAACACATCAGTAAGCAGACATATTTCTAAGTGACTTAACCATGACTTCCGTGTCATGGCTAAGAGCTGTGCTAGGTTCAAGTGCAGGAGCACCTCACTCGGCAGGAGACGGAGAAGCCCTGAGAAGCAGTGCCTGAAGCAGGAGTTTGCCAGGACAAGAAAGCCCTAGTAAGGCTTTCTTTGCAGCTGCCAAGTTTAATCTTGTAAAGGCACCCAGAGAGTTCGGGGACTTTAGAGAGCCCAATATATGAAGCATCCAGGAGGAACATGTTAAGAGAGAATGATGGAAAGAGAAACTGGAATTTGATTTTTGAAGGGCCTTGAATATGAAGTTCAGAAATCTGGACTTCCGGTTCTCAGAGGGGAAATGTTCCCTCCTAGGTGGGGGGCAGGTGGGAATTTGAGATACCACAATTCGTTTAGATGTCCATCTGTAAATGGACATTTGTGTTGGTTCAGACAAAGCTGCTATGAATATTTGTGTACAAGTCTGCTTGTTTGCTTGCTTTTCTGTTGGGTAAATACTCAGGAGTGGAATGGCTAGATCATATAGGAGGTGTATGCTTAACTTTTTAAGAAACTGCCAAACTGTTTTCCAAAGTGGTTGTACCATTTTACATTTTCTCAGCAGTAGTGTATCAGAGTTCCTTGCCAACACTGGTATGCTTAATCTTTTTAATTTTTGGCCATTCTAATAGGTCTATAACAGTATCTCATTGCAGTTTTAATTTGCATTTCTCTCATAACAAATAAGATTGAGCGTCTTGGCCGGGCGTGGTGGCTCACTCCTGTAATCCTAGCACTCTGAGAAGCCAAGATGGGAGGATCACTTGAGGTCCGGAGTTCAAGACGAGCCTGAGCAAGAGTGAGACCCCATCTCTATTGAAAATAGAAAAAAATCAGCTGGGTGTGGTGGTGCACACCTGTAGTCCCAGCTTCTTGGGAGGCTGAGGCAGGAGGATCACTTGAGCCCTGGAGTTCGAGGTTGCTGTGAGCGAGGCTGACACCAGGGCACTCTAGCCCGGGCAACAAAGTAAAACTGACTTAAAAAATAAAATAAAATAAAATTTTTTAAAAAGACAAAAGAAAAAAAGATTGAGCATCTTTTCATGTGCTTATTTGCCACTCGTATATCTTCTTCGATGAAGTGTCTTTTTAAATCATTTCTCATTTTAAAAATTGGGTTGTTTTCTTATTATTCACTTTTAAGAGTTCTTTATATATTCTAGATACAAGCTCTTTATCAGAAATACGCTTTGCAAATATTTTCTCCTAGTCTGTGGCTTCTCTCTTCATTCTCTCCCTTTTTTTTTTTTTAAGAGACAGGGTCTCACTTTGTCACCCAGGCTGGAGTGCAGTAGTGTGACCATAGCTCACTGTAACCTCCAGCTCCTGGGCTTAAGAGACTCTCCCATCTCAGCCTCCTGAGTAGCTAGGACTAAGTTGTATATCACCATGTCTGGATAATTTTTTAATTTTTCGGGTCTTTCTATATTGCCCAGGCTGGTCTTGAACTCCTGGCCTCAAATGACCCTCCTACCTTGGCCTTCCAAAGTGCTGAGATTATAGGCATCAGCTACCAGTCCTGGACTTCATTCTCGTAACAGTGTCTTTGAAGCGAAAAAGTTTTTAATTTTGATGAAGTCCAATTTATCCATTTTTTGTTCTATGGATCATGCTTTGATGTCATATCTAAGAAATTATTGCCTATGCCAAGGGAACAAGATTTTTCTACGTTACACTTTTAGGTTTTACATTTAGGTCTATGATCCATCTCCAGGAAATGGACATCATTTGGGGACATTTTGGACAGTTCTGAGGACATTTTTGTTTGTTGCAATGATGGGGTAGGGATTCAACTAGCAACAGGTGGGCAGGGATGCTAGAGGTCTTCAATGCTCAGGAAACACACATGCCATAACGAAAGCCTCATGACCCATATGGCCATCAAATGTCCTACCAAAGATTCAGATAGGTGAGAAAAAAAGAAGTTTATAATCACATAGCTATCTATTTTGCTTTCATTTCAAAATACCAAAAACTTTAAGAAACGTCTAAACAATATTAATTGACTCTTTCCTGGCTGGGTGTGGTGGCTCACGCCTATAATCCTAGCACTCTGGGAGGCCGAGGCAGGAGGATCGCTTGAGGTCATGAGTTCGAGACCAGCCTGAGCAAGAGTGAGACCCTGTCTCTACTAAAAATAGAAAGAAATTAGCTGGACAACTAAAAATATATAGAAAAAATTAGCCGGGCATGGTGGCGTATGCCTGTAGTCCCAGCTACTTGGGAGGCTGAGGCAGGAGGATCGCTTGAGCCCAGGAGTTAAAGGTTGCTGTGCGCTAGGCTGACGCCATGGCACTCTAGTCCAGGCAACAGAGCAAGACACTGACTCAAAAAGAAAAGAAAAACGAATTTTTCCCTACTTCTCTTAAATCTAAAATTTTCCCTTAAAAGCTCCTGTTTCATGTCTTCTAGTATATTTGTGTCTGTGCATTTACATATTGAATTACATATTTTATTATAAACTCATTTCCTTTCACTTCTCCTCTATAATTATAATGGCATTAAATTAATTTTTTATCTTGTGCGTGTAGCTGGTTATATTATCATACATTAGCAACATGATGAGATTTAAAACATTGAGCTGAGTGAAAAAAAGAATCGAACGACATCTATAACAATACCACTTATATATTAAAATATTACCATTATGTAATTAAAAGTTTCAGAAACCTACACACACATTAACTATCCACATTTTACAAAAACACATAGGAAAAGATACACATTACACACACTAAAGTAGCTGCCTAAGGGAAGGAGGAAATGGGAGCAGGGAATGAGGAGGGTGGGGAATAATCCCATCACAGAAGAGGAGCCTTGTTCAGACCCACAGGGATGACATGCCGCATGCCAGGAGGATGCTTAACTCAGTCCCCTGCCCCTGGGGCCCAGTTAAAATATAATTTAAAAATTAAATTTTTATTTGTTAATTTTACCTTAATAAAGCTGTTAAAAAAAATAAAAACTTGCCAGGGGCCCCTGCCTACTCAATGGCTCACTGAAAGTTACATACCTAGGAAGCTGAAAGAAACAGACAGCTTCACAGTCAGAGCAGAAGAAGAACCTGGGCATTGCTCCTGCAATGGTCCCAGTATCACCAAAGGGCAGGGGTCCTAAAACTCTAAAGTGAGACCTGATTCTGGAGTGAGAGTCCTCAAAGGCAGTGTATAGGTGACTCTAAAATTGCTAAAGAGAAATGGATCAGTAGAGAAAGAAAGAGAGAGAAAGGAAGACAGAACACTTTCCTATGTACAGGAATAAGGCAAAAACGTCCACTCTCACCATTTCTATTCAACATTATACTGGAGTCCTGGCCAGGGAACTAAAACCAGAAAAAGAAACAAAAAGCATAAAAACTAGAAAAGAAATAAAACTGTCTTCATTTGAAGACAACCTCATTGTATATATAGAAAAACCTGAGGGATCTACAAAAAAAAGTACTAGTACTCATAATAGAGCAAAGTTGCAGAATACACAGTCAAAACAGTTAATATACAATAATCAGTTGCTTTCTATGTATCAGCAACAAGCAAATGGATATGAACTTTAAAATAATATCATTTATAACAGCATTTTTAAAAACTTAAAATACACATAAATTTAACAGAAAACATGCCTGGCTTGTACACCGAAAACTACAAACTATTGGTGAGAGAAATGAATGAAAATCTAACCAAATGGAGAGGTGTACCATGTTCATAGATTTAAAGATTCATTATTTTTAAGTTGAATCTGTAAGTGACCTATATGATTTATTCCTTTGAAAATATGTCTCAAAAAAATGTAAAAAAAAAATGGGGGGGTGGGGAATAAAAAAATGTAAAAAAAAAGAAAACATGTCTCAGCACCGCCTTTATACAGGGCGTTGCCCTAAATGCCAGGGACACAGCAGTGAACAAGATAAACAAATATCTCTGCCCCCAGGCTGCTTCCATTCTAATCAAGAAAGGCAAAACAATCAAAATACTTACAAGTCACATGGTGATAAGAGCTCTGAAGGAGAACAACACAGGGTGGAAACACTTTAACAAAAGATCTGATAAAGATGTAAAAGTGGGGAGAAAGTATTCCAGGCAAAGGGAACAACAAATAAGTTCTTTGAGGTTAACAAGCCTAGAATGTTCTAGGAACTACCAGGAGGGCAGTACAGCCCGGGCAAAATGAGAAAGAGGCAAGTAACAGAGAGAAGGTCAGAGGGGCAGCACCAGGCCAGTTCCCAGGCCCGACGGTACTTCAGAAGGAACATTCTGGCTGCTATGTTGAGAACAGCAGGTCAGTAGAAGCGGTTAGGAGGTGACTGCAATAAAATCTAGGTAAATAAAATCAAGAGACCATGGTGTCTTGGAGCCAGGTGGTAGCAACGGAAGTGGTGAGAAATGAAAGAATTCCAGACCTACCGTGAAGGTAGACAGGACTTGCTGATGCATTGAATGTGAGTGGATTGGAGGAGAGGGGTCAAGGTTGACTCCAAGGTTAGAAGCTTGAATATCTTGTAGAGTAATTCTTGTGGTAGAGGAAGAACAAACTTGTTGAGAAGAGAGAGACAAATTCGCTTTGGACCTTGTTAACTGTGAGATGCACATGGAGATTCGAGTGGGAATGCCGAGTAGGTAGCTGGATCCATGAGTCTGGCATTTAGGAGAGAAGGTCCAAGCTGGAGAGATGAAACTGGGAGGTGGTATTTAAAGCCGTAAGTTGGAGGAGATCACCAAGGGACTGAGGGTAGATAGAAGAGATCCAAGGACAAAACTCCGGGACACTTCAACATGTAAGGCCAAAGGGAGGGAGAGGAAAAAGCAGACTGAGAAGGGGTTGTGGGGGAGGCAGATTATAGTGTCCCGGGAGCCCAGGGAGGAAACCACCTCAAAGAGGAAGGAATGATCCATTTCAAGAAGTGCTGCTGACAGGTCAAATAAGATAAGGCTTGAGGCTAGATCATTGCATCTGGCAATAAGAGTCTGGAAGGGTGGGCAGCAGCGGGGCTATTTAGGGAGGTACGGGCAGAGAAGGCATGCAGGGACCTCCCCCTCCTCCACACCTGTTGTTCCCTCTGCCTAGAGAACCCTCCCGCCCCTCTTTGCTGAGTTCATGTCTACTCAGCATCTCGACCTCAGCTCCTCAGGAAAGTCTCCCAATCAGGCCACACCCCTTCACCCCAGCCGCTGGCATTTCCAAGTACCCATCTCCTTCTCAGCATGGGTCCCATGGAATTTTCCTTTGGTGTGTGCTGCTGTGAATAGCATCTTAGCTGTCTGCCCACACTCTCCAGGGGCAGGAACCGCGGCCTTCCAGTCATGGACTTACCCCTGCACCTAGCGCAGGTTCTGGCACGGAGCAGGCGCGAGGCCGGGAAGGAGGGAGGGAGACGCGTAGCAGTAGTGTGATCAGTGTACTTGTGAAGATGAGGTGAGAAGCGTGTCCAACCGGGAAGGGAGGACGGGATCTGGGTTCCAAGAGAAGACGGGAGAAGGCGCTGTAAGAAGGCGAGGAGTCCTTCCTCCCAGGCACACAGCTAGGACCAGTGAGGCAAAGGCGCTCACTCTGACCGACAGCAAATTACAGGGGTCAGAGGAGGAGGAGAGAGTAGAGGGCTCTGAAATCCGGTGTGCCCTATGTAGACTCCTGTTTTTGGAAAAGCCTAGATGGACTTTATGATCAGAGGTTGGGAAACCCATCTGACCACTCTGCAGACAGGCAAAAGTTGAGCTGCCCCAAACGTGCCAAGGAAAAAGGTGTTTTCTTTGAGGGGTGGGGAGCGGATAGCCATTATCTACTCCTCCAAATTAAAAACTGGAGAAAGTTAGTAGATAAAATGTTCACCCCTTGAAGGAAGAATAATAACCTTATCAGTAATAACCTACATGTGCTGTCCTGAGTTATCTAATTTAATCCCCAACTTCCTGGCTGCCCTGCCTAAGATCATTCTCTCTTATCACTCTGTTTATTCCTGTCAAAGCATTGATTGCCATCGGTAGATAGCGTGTTCAGTTGTTTGATTCTTTCCTGCTTAGCATCTGCCTTCCCATGGTAATTTAAGCTCCCTGAGGACAGGACCTTATCTGTCCTTACTACACTCTCTGCCAGCACGGCACCAGGCACACGGTATGCATCAACTACTTATCCAGAGAGTGTCCTAGTACCTATCTATCTGACAGATGAGCATCCTTGCTCATCTTTACTTTGTTCCACCTTAGTGTTTAAAAGGCTTGCCTCTCTGCCCTGAGGTAGTCCCATATAGTCTCATTATTTTGCTGCTGCTATTCCAGCACGGCCCCGAGTGTCTCTCCGAACAACAGCATCTGCCCCGAGAACCCTCCCTCCGCATGACTGTTTGAAACGCCCCCACTCTCTCCTGCTCTCTGCCTCTGCACGGCTCCTTTCTGCGGAGATGCCCCTCCTCTGACGAGTGCCAGGAAACACTCATGCCCTTCCTCGCGAAGTCTTCCATGACCCCTCTGCTACTTTCTTAGGGCTGCCATAACAAAGTATCGCAAACTGGGTGGCTCAAAAAAACAGAAATGTATTATCTCACAGGTCTGGAAGCTGGAAACCCAAGGTGTCAGCAGAGCCACGCTCTCCCTGAAGGATCACGGGAAACACCTGCTCCATGCCTTTTTGTCAGCTTCTGCTCTCTGTCGGCAACCCTTGGCATTCCTTGGCTTGTAGCTACGTAACTCCAACTTCTGCCTCCACCCTCCACTTCCTCTTCTTGTAGGGACGCCCGTCATGCGGCATTAGGGGTAAGACCCCGTCTCAACTAACTGCATCTGCAATGATCCTATTTCCAAATAAGGTCACATTCCGAGGCACTGAGACTTAAGACTTCATACCTTTTGGGGGGACAAGATTCAACCCACAACAACTCGCGACCAAAAGAACTGGTCCCTCCTCTGGCTGCCCACAGCCTGTGCCTTATTTAGCTCACTTATCACACTGCACTGTAATTAGTTTTTATTTAATTATTTCCTGCTCCAACAGGGATGACAAAGAGATTTCATTACATGTACCAACTCAATTATACAGTTACAGAAAAAAATTCTTTCATGACGTGAGTGAGTCATGAGGGGAGGACCAAGGGGGGCAGGGCATGTGGCCCAGATCAGTGCTTCTCGAACTCGCCTGTGCACGTGAAGCTCTGGGAACAGCACGGCAGTGGGGACCTGGGATTCTGCATTTCTAACCAGCTCCCGGGGGCTGCTGGTGCTGCTGGGCCATGGACCACTCCTGAGGGCAGAGACCGAGTCAGTAAGACCTCTGTACTGTACATTCAGTGGCACAAGTTGAAAGAATGAATGAATATTAGAATGCCGGGATCTGCTTGAAAAATGAGGGCAACTGAACTGCTCATGTTTCCCTCACTGAAGTGCCCTTTGGCAAGACCCTCCCTGGTAGGCACCTGTTGGCCTGGAATGTTCTCTCTCTCACCCACCCATATGTTCGGGGAGGGTAGCTGTTCACCTCTGCATACCAGCAATCGCAACTGCAGACTGCGCTTTGAGGAGCTAAGGAAAGAGAGGTCCAAGGGGGAAGCCAGTTAATCCTCTCTCCTTTCCCTCCTCTCAGGCCTGAGGGGCTTCCTGTGAGGAAACACAGCCTCTCTGCAGACGGCAGGGGACAGGAGCCAGCATGTCATCAGGTTAGGGGTGGCGATGCCTTTTAGCAACCCCTGCTTAACTCACAGACCAGCTTTCACAGCTGTTGCAGACGGCACTCCTGCAAATTAATCATCTCCCAGCCTGGTCTGTACCAGGTGCAACCCCTGGCCCCGGGGTCGCTTCTCCACCAAAAGCAGCCACACGGTTCAGCAAGCCAGTGCCTGGTGCTGTGTTCGGGAGGCCCATGCAGGCCACCAGGTGCACACACGCACTCACGCGTGCTCTCCCCTCCCCCCACGCATGCCTCCACGCACACGCACAACTGTCAGGTCAGCCTAGAATGGCGGGCGCGTCTGGGATTTCTGCAGTGGGTGGTGGGGGTCTGGAACAACACTGCTCTGCACTCTCACAGCTCTGAACACAAAACCCTGTAAAAGCCTGAACAGAGCTACTTAAATCCCACACACCAGCTCTGCTTGGGCTGACAGGCCAAGCCTGTGGCCGGGAAGGCAAGGGGAGTGGCCTCCGTCTGGTTTGGGGGTTACAGAAGTGGAGTGGGGTGGCAGCTATAGCTGTGAACACAAGTGGAGGAAAAGGCAGCGAAAGAGAGGGACAGACTGGGGTGGAGGTTCTTCTGGAGGGGACTTGAGAGAATTTTTTTCTCCTACACTCATGACTTTTTCTCTTCATTTTGGCCACTGGCCACGAGGTACCGGGGCTGGCGGATGAGAGAAGCAACGCAGGAGGGAAGTCCAAGAGGCTCGAGCTCCCCCCACCGCCCCCCAGGAGGGAAGCGAGCGAATGGAGAGCCAGGTGGCTGGCAGTAGGCAAAGGGGGAAGCCGGCAACTGGAGGAGAGTAGGGAAAAGGCGAGCAAGAAAGTGAGGCGGAGGACTTACGGGAGACCATGGCCGGGAGCCCTGGGGGCCGGGCCAACACAGGACACAGCAGATGGCCCTGGAGCTGGCCTGATCCCCCCCTGTTGAATGAGGAGTTGGGCTAACTGCCCGATGCCTGAGGTCCTCTCCAGCTCCGCATTCTCCAGGCTTGGCGAAGGGACTCTGGAAAGTGGGGGAAATGTGTGCGTATCTGTACACGCGTGCACAGGCGCATAGAAACACACAGATCCAGGGCCTCGGCCTGAACAGCAACAAACCAGAAGGGATGCTCAGGAGTGTGGAGGTTCAGAGGGGGGATTTTAGAATCAGAGGGGCTAAGTCCCAGCCTGGAAGCTTACTATAGCTGTGTGACCTTGTGCAAGTGACTTAACCTCTCTGGACCTCCACTCCCTCACCTGTTGAAGGGAGCTAATGCAGTGTTTCCCTCTCAAAGGCCAGGAGAGAGGCCTGACCCATCCCTACTCAGAGGCTCTTATATACTTAACAAGGAAGAGCGAAAAAAAAAAAAACTGGATTATCACAGTGTGACATATTTTAAGTGTTTACTTAGAATTTTTTAAACGTTAATAACAAACATACAACCTGAGCTAATAGGAAATATTAAGATCAATTTCCTGGTTTTGACAGTGTACTATGGTTAGTTAAGATATAACCGGGGGAAGCTGCTGAAGGGAACACAGGAATTCTCTACTATTTTTGCAACTTCCTGTGAGTCAAGCTATTCCAAAATAACGAGTTGTTTTAAAAATTAACAAACACACAAAATATACTGCATGTGTAATTTTATTTGACGGTAAGGTCAAAAATCTAAATTTGAAGTTTTATGTAAATTAGATATCCCGGTAGATTTCCCCTGCTCCACCCTCACTTGTTCCCCTGAAGAAGCCAGAGTTATTCTGAGGATTAAATTAGGTTAAGTCACACACGGCTCCTAGCTCAGCACCAGGCACAGAGCCTCGATATTTGCTATTTTTAAATTTAATAATGATTATGATTACCCAAAATGGCCACAGAGGGAAACAGCATCGTAGCATTCCATTTTGGGATGTATGCATCACAACAGAGTCATTTTAAATGATGCTCTAAATGTTAGGTTATTGAGATGAAAAGGAGCTCTAATATAGTAAGTGGGGGAAAAAAGCAGGTTACGAGTTGGTATGGATAGTTTTATCCTAACTCTTTTGCAAGTCAATATGTTGAGTGCCTAAGAGAATAGCTCTGGACCCAAATCACCTGGGTTCAAATTCCAACTTGGCCACTTACCTATGTGAGTAATCAAGATACCTAATCATTCTGGGCCTCAGCTTTCTCATCTGTACAATGGGTTTAGTAATAAAACCAATCATTGGATTGTTGAGGATCAAATGAGTCCATACATGTAAAGTGCTAGCAAATAGTAATGCTCAAATGTTAGCTATCAATTATTATATTTTATTTTACATTAATATTAATATATGCTCATTAGGAAAGAGCGTGGAAGAGCATACAACCACCAAAACATCAGCAGCAATTATCCTGGATGACAGGATTGCAGGGGACTTTTATCTTTTCGTTTTTCCTGATATTTATTTTCTAATTTTTCTACAATATACATGGGTAAAAAATCTGAAATTCTTAGGGTTGAAAAATTTTTTTAATTTTAAAATACATATCGTTTCCATAGAATATCTAGGAGAAAACAGGTAGAAAGAGTCTATGACAAAAATCTCAAGTGGCAGATCATACTCCCACCTAATAAAGTTTTCTGAGCTTTGCTAGTGTCTCAAAGTAGCTAGCTGGGTGTTTCCCTCCAGCCCATGGTTCTCGAAATACGTTGCTTAACATGCCCACGCAGGTCACTAACGTACTGGATGTATGTTTTTAACCACACGTGATCCCTGGCCCAAATATACCTCACACGCATATGTACCTATTACCAAAGAGAAGAGAATATAAATGCAGGTTACATCTAGTCATGGAAAGTGCCTTGGCAAAGGCAGCCGAGGGCACAAAGACCCTTCTGTGGGTTTCCCAAGCTGAGGTTCCGATGCAGTTCACAAGCAGCAACATTTAGACGGCGCGGACTTGTGCCCTCGTTCCCAGAGTGGCTGCCTTCCCACGGCCGCCTGCCACCTCTCTCTTTGGCACTGGCCATAAAGGGGCCTTACGTTTAAGGACTGTGACAAGCCAAGCAAGCATCCAGAGGAAGTCGGAATGCTGCTCCCCGCCTTGCCCGTGGTTTGCCCAGCAGGCAGGGGGGCTGTCTCCCTGCCCCGGGACCCAGGCAACCCTGCCTCGTTCCGCGGGCAGAGCCCCAGGCGAGCCGTTGCTGGAGAGCTGCCGCTGGGCCACGCGGCTCCGTTACATGGAAATAAAACAGCAGCCTGTTCAGGGGCTGCCCAGCACATTACTGGGAGGAAGCTATAAAAGCTGCCAACATGGGTTACCTCAAGCATTTTCCTTCTCAAACGCGCCGGGAGTGAGGCACGGCCTTTCCTCTTCTCCCCCGCCCTCCGTCTGTTTGGAAAAGGCTTTCCGTATCCTGGCTGTGTTTGTTGACATCCCGGCCCC
>RJWJ010041890.1:0-13281 GCA_004363605.1 Indri indri | reverse complement strand
AGAAATGATAAATTTGAACTTTTTGAAAATTAAACACTTTTTCGACATGAAAGATCCTATTAAAAGAATGAAGTAGGCCGGGCGCGGTGGCTCACGCCTGTAATCCTAGCACTCTGGGAGGCCGAGGCGGGCGGATCGTTCTGAGCTCAGGAGTTCGAGACCAGCCTGAGCAAGAGCGAGACCCCGTCTCTACCAAAAACAGAAAGAAATTAATTGGACAGCTAAAAATATATATATAGAAAAAATTAGCCGGGCATGGTGGCGCATGCCTGTAGTCCCAGCTACTCGGGAGGCTGAGACAGTAGGATTCCTTGAGCCCAGGAGTTTGAGGTTGCTGTGAGCTAGGCTGACGCCACGGCACTCGCCCCAGGCAAAAAGAGTGAGACTCTGTCTCAAAAAAAAAAAAAAAAAAAAAAAAAGAATGAAGTGACAAACCACAGCCTAGGAATATACATATGCGTATTCCATTTCTGAGATAAAACTTACATCCAGAATATACAAAAACTCTCAAAACTCAATAATAACAATATCAACAATGTAATAAAATGGGCAGAATAGCTGAACAAACACTTCAGTAAAGCTGATTACTAGATGACAATTAAGCATATAAAAAGATGCATTATTAATAATTAAGGAAGTACAAATGAATACCACAAGCTGATACCACTACATACCTACTAGAATGCCATAAAAACAAAAATGAAAGCAAAAAACCTGGCACTATGCATTATGCCATTTATTTAATAAGGTTTGTAACTCTATGGGATTTATTTTCTCCATTTAAGACAACAATAACATTTTCAATTTTATGTAACTCAAGTTTTCCCTGGGTACGTGGACATAAATGGAGTCACATTCACAGGACACACCTGTTTTTTTCTGGTTCCGGTGCCAAATAGTAGTAATAGTAGCAGTCTTGTGGTTCTCCCTAAAATTTCACCCAATTTGTTTTGGGAATCTCTAAGTTGTGTCTGACTGCTTATAAACAGGTCTAGGCAACTATTTTTTCAAAGCCCCTAAGTGCCAGCACTGTGTCTTTTTGCCTCTTCTCCAGTACCTTCTTCTGGGACCCACCATGTCCTCTGAGCATGGCAACCTCTCCTGGTTCCAACACCTCATCTGTCTCCACAGAACACCACTGGCGCTTCCAACCCAATGCCTTACAAAACCCTCAGTGGGTGGTGTACAAGCCAATGCAAGATGGAATGATGCTCTTCCTCGCTTATGTCCCGCTTTGTGCTGGCGATACCGATTGTACCCTAAAGTCTTACAGAATTCCAGGTCAAAAACAACTTCTTCCAGCAGCATTTCCTTCATTAGGTTCAAGTACAGTGTATAGGATGGGACAAGAAACCCAGTTCCCAACAGAGTCCTGCACTCTTCCCTACCCCCTTTCTTTCAGGCTCCCAGATGCTCATGTAAACATTTATGCAAATTAACTGCTAAGGGCTCCCCCTGCAGTCATCAGACCATGCCCAGGCATTTATGAGTCACTAGAGTGGACACAATATGGGCCTAAGCCATAACCCCCTCGAAAGCTGTTTCTTCCAAGAAAAATTGTCTTAAAGTTTCTATATCTCAGTAAGTTGATTAAAAATATTTTTGCTAGATTGTTTGCTCTAGAAATTACAATGAATGGCCTATCAGTTCCACTATGATGTAATAAGAACTCTAGTTATAATAGAACTACTGACCCAAATCATTCATGAGACAAAAGCGTCTGTCACGAAATTAATGAACTTTTATAGATAAAGTGGCCATACAATCAAATGCGAATAATGCCCATTTAAAACATTATCTTTGTACTGGTATTTTCCTAAAAACTTAAATGGGAGCCAAATAAATAAATAAATAAGTAAACAAAATGTTATTATCATGAGTGAGGCCAAGGCAAGATAACAAAATGGACAAAGAAGGAATCATGACCAACCTAACTCAAGGACATTTTTAGAAAATACTAAGATTTTCTAACAATATAAGTTACAGATTTTATTATCATAAAAGTTTTTGGATAAGTATATAGTTAGTCATAGTTTTTGACTTTTAATATTAGAGGTCAGGCCGGGCGCGGTGGCTCACGCCTGTAATGCTAGCAC
This sequence comes from Indri indri, assembly GCA_004363605.1. Lineage (NCBI taxonomy): Eukaryota > Metazoa > Chordata > Mammalia > Primates > Indriidae > Indri > Indri indri. The sequence continues at coordinate 11,185 of RJWJ010041890.1, read as the reverse complement.
TCTGGGAGGCTGAGGCGGGTGGATGGCTCAAGGTCAGGAGTTCGAGAACAGCCTGAGCAAGAGCGAGACCCCGTCTCTGCTAAAACATAGAAAGAAATGATCTGGACAACTAAAAATATATACATAGAAAAAATTAGCCGGGCATGGGGGCACATGCCTGTAGTCCCAGCTACTTGGGAGGCTGAGGCAGTAGAATCCCTTGAGCCCAGGAGTTTGAGGTTGCTGTGAGCTAGGCTGACGCCACAGCACTCACTCTAGCCCGGGCAACAGAGTGAGACTGTGTCTCAAAAAAAAAAAAACAAAAAACAAATAATATTAGAGGTCAAACTTCATCAGAATTTTGCTCAATAATTAAATTTTTCACATTCTACTTCGGTAACCAGTCAAAACTCATGTTACCAGTTATACAAAAGTTATTCATCACAAACACAAACTGACCTTTCTAAACAAGAGCTATAAAAATTTGTGATTCCAAGGAAATGAATTTCAAAGACATTTATACTTAAAATAAGTAATTTGTTGTTATAACACAATGCAATATTACATAATGCAATACAGAAATTAATGTTAGATAAATCTTTTTCTCCACATTAGTTCAATGGTTTTATGGACTTGTGGCCTAGAGTAAAACCTTTTGGTTAAAATTGTTTTTGAAATCAAACTTGTCACAATTAGGCTAGCTTAATGGATTGTCAGAAGGTAGCTAGTAATAAAAAGTTGACAGTTTTATTAAACTAACCTCATTAACTTGTTTTTTGTCTAGACGGAACACTTGACCAGAACTTGTAGAAGCAATTTCTTCACAGACTTTATATCCAATATGGTTCCTGTCATCACAATCTCCACTGAGCACAAATACCACCTATGATTTGCTAAACAGAAAAGTTTAAAAGGTTTTCAGAAATCAAAATATATTTATTATCTATTATATAAAGATATTATTAGGCAAGTAGAATACATGTTATATATATGATACTCTTGACTTTGTACTCTGTTTAACAGCAAACCGAGACAGGAATTAATAGTTGTTTTTATTTCAGAAGCCTAGGCTAGAAGTTATGGAAGTAGAAGTGAGACCATGGCTGTGATAGATTACATGACGGCCTCAATCTCTCACCCTTACCTGTATCCATACACTTTTATCCGAACACTCCCCTGAGGAGGAGTTTATTTTGTCATCTTTGAATCTAAGCTTGGCCATGTAACTTTCTTTGGCCAATAACATGAGGCAAAAGGGACAGTCTACAAGTTCTGAGCCTAGACTCAAGAGACCTGCATATTTCAATTTGCTCCCAAGTATTTCTGCCATGGCCATGAAAGCGACATGCCTAAACTAACCTACTGGTCTGAGAAAGACACTTAAAGACCTGTGAAGCAAAGCCAAGTTGCCCCAGAGCCAACTTTAGATAAGTCAAACCCAAACTATTCCCCAGACACACAAGTGAGCAAGCCTACACCTACTGAGCTCTGTGAACATGTGACAAATAAATGCTTATTGTTTTAAGCCATTGAGTGTTAGAATAGTTTGTTATGCAGCAATAGCTGATACAGTGAATAGTTCTGACTCGGCTAAGATTCCACATAGGAGGTGACACTGAAATATAAACCTTTTTTGTTAGGCCTATGTTTTTGTCAGTTATTAGGATAAAATGGTAATAAGTACCTTAATTAATCTCCAATAATTTTTTCTCCATATTAAAAAATCAAAGCATTCATATGCTATGTATTAAATATATATATGTTACATATATTTAATATGTTTACATTAAATTACACATACATATTGGAGTGCACAGATGTGAATAGTCGTAATTATTGTCACTTACCACCCATGGAGTAGTAAAAAACCACAGGCAACCTCTTACATGCTGTACTCAGACAGAAAGGTGTGGGGGTGGATTCCTACTCACTTGTGACTGTTTCTGTTGGATAAGCTGCAGCACCTCATGAGTGAGCCGGTAATCCTTGGACCGAGCATCAGTGAAAACAAAGATGAAAGAACCAGGAAGAGAAATTTCTAAGGCAATTTTTGTAGCTCCAATACTCATTTCTGGACAATCACCACCATCCTGTTGAGGAGGGAGAAAAATGTGATTACTTTATCAGATAAAAAGAAATGAATATTTTAGTTATAACAAGTTATTTTAGGAGTTTTAGAACTGAGAAAGTTCTCTTCGCTTTATTTTCTGTCAGTTTGCCACCGGATTAATCACATTGGTCAGGAAGAGCTAGAAAATACACGAAGTGATAAGAAACCAGAAAATCCGTACTTACGGAAAAATTATAAATTTACCCAGAATACACAAAATAATACAGATTGTTGTGCAGTTTTTAAATGTTGACTCATTCTCCCATTCTCTTACATGACGATCTCAGACATCCCCTCTTTCATCTCTTTTCACTCTTAGTTGATGACCCTGCTTCTTACTGTGGTGAGAAAACAGAAGCCATCAGAAGAGAATGTTCATAGGCTCCCACCATAATACCTGTTAACAGACCTGTAGGAGTGGCCACTTCCTTAACAGTGAAGGAATTGTTTGCACCATGGCTCTGGCTGACTACTCACCTGTGCACTAAGGCAGGACATGGCTCCTGCAGCTGTCCCCTCTCTCTACTTCATAACACTCAATAATAGATCATTCCACCAGCAAACAAAGATACCAGCACATCTCCCAAACCCTTCAAATTTTTCTACTCAAATGTTACCTAACAGAGAAGCTTCCCATGACCATCTTGTAGAAAAGATATCCCTTTTGTCACTCTTTTCACTTAACTGTTTCATTTTTTCTACTAACGTATAATCTCTGTGTTTTATGTTCTATTTGAATAAGCTCAACATGTTTTCCTAAACCAAAATAGTCCCCACCCTAAGACGAATTCTTGTCACGTTTATTTCCTTCATAATTATGTGGATTTGTATATGAAATTGTGAGCATGCTGTGTTTACAGTTGTATACATAGTGTTTTAGATTTAAGATTATATCCTGCTCATGTTTCCACGTCATCGGGGTTCTTCAAAACCGCAGGTTTTAATGATTGTATAACGTTCTATTTTATACATCCCATGGGATAGTCAACGATTTTTCTAATGTTGAATATTAATGTTCTTTCGAATTTTCCTCTTCTATTACAAATGAGACAGAGAGAGAGAGAATATGAGTCTGATTATTTTCTTAGCATAGATGTCAGTGTCAATAACTACCAGGCCAAGGGAATGGACTTTTGATCAACATAATTTAAGCTGTTCATAATTACTGAACATCCTGTTAGGATTTAAGCATACAACAAGGAATAAGCTACGGTATCTTGTCCTTAAGGAGCTTATGGTCTAGAATAAACAATCAAATAGGGCCGGGCGTGGTGGTTGACACCTGTAATCCTAGCACTCTGGGAGGCCGAGGCGGGCGGATCATTCTGAGCTCAGGAGTTCGAGACCTGAGCAAGAGCGAGACCCCGTCTCTACCAAAAATAGAAAGAAATTAATTGGACAGCTAAAAATATATATAGAAAAAAAAATTAGCTGGGCATGGTGGCACATGCCTGTAGTCCCAGCTACTCGGGAGGCTGAGGCAGTAGGATTGCTCGAGCCCAGGAATTAGAGGTTGCTGTGAGCTAGGCTGACGCCACGGAACTCACCCCAAGCAAGAGAGTGAGACTCTGTCTCAAAAACAAACAAACAAACAAACAAAAAAACCAATCAAATAAAAAGCAGGGAAGCTTGGGATCATGGGGGCTTTGTGGTACCAGAGTCCATCAGAATCCAATAACAAGTAAGAGCTCTTCCTCAAAACCAAAATAGTTACTCCATGAAAGGGATGAGGCATTACTGTTAAACTCTGGAAATTCTATTTGATTTTCCTATTGGCACTTTCCCCAAGCCCCAAACTGCTTCAGATTCTGATACAGATACCTGGAGCACCATGTACCTACTCAAGGTCATAAGAACCAAGTATTAGAATTGTTTACACTGTAACCTGGACAAACTGGAGAATCTTTTCTTGCATTGAATCCCAATCAAAACTTTACAGCCTATCTGTTCTATTTGTTAAATGGGTTGGAACAGAGCATCAACTATTAAAAACTGCCTGTAACACTAAGAGAGACCCATCAAATACGTCACTTTCTTGATTGGGGCTAGAAGCTCTAGTAACCTAATCTTCACTTTGGAAAAGAAATAAGCCATATTCTTCCAGAAATTTTACTGAGTTCATAGTCCCTTTCATGTTTGCAGAAATTATCTCCTACCTCTATCATGTACATGCATTTTCAAGGGATTTAGTTTAATAGTTAACACTGCTCTGAAAAATACTTGTATTAATATCTTTAGACTGTACTTACCGCTCAAGTTCCAATTTTCCATTTCAATCTCTTGTTAGACAACTACTTCTAGATGTTCCATGAGTCTCTACAATTTAGTGCATCTAAAATGGAACTCATTATATTTTCTTCCAACCATGTCTTCTCTGTTTTTGATAATGATACTGTCTGCATACATATTTAGGTTCAAAGCCTGAGTCGTCTTTGACTACACTCTCTACCTTCACCTTCATTAGTGGTCAAATATTCACTCCATTTCCACCATCAATCTGTCCCTTCCCTTTCTCTTCATTTCCTACCATTAGCTCTTCCTATCTCAATTTTATTACATGTATAGGCTCCCATCTGACTTTCTGCTCTTCTTTCCACTAAACTTTACTTTTCTTGCAGTAAAGAGCTCTATCAATCCCTTTCCTACTTAAAATCTTTCACTAACTACTCGAGTTGGATCGAATTATCTTTCTAGTTTTCTATCTCCTGTTGCTCCTCCTCCATAAATTTCTCCCTTTAAGCTAAGAGTACTTTCCATTTTTTGAAAATTCCTCTTGCTTCACACCCTAATGCCTTAAGTATTTTCATTCAAGTAATCTTTCTACTCTTCCATTTCACCATCAAACACCCCTCACCAACAGATGCATGTCTAAATTCTCTCATTATTCTATAAACCCTTTGATGGCAGGAACTGTGCTTTGCTGAGCCCTTAAGTGCTCGGTTCACAGCATTTTGCTGGATTAATCACTGAGTAAATATCTGTTGGATTTGACTATTTGATTCACAACCTTGAGAGAATATGACTTCCCCTCTTTAAAACTTTCTCATACCTAGTCAGATGTACCTCCTCACTCTTCAGATGTCTTCTGACACGTTTTATACTTCAGTGGTATTTAACATATTTCCCTTAGCATAACAGTTATTTGAGGGTTCTCATGAGCAACAAATGCTGTCAAGTGGGAGTTTGTGTACTAGGAAAGTTGAAAATAGCTACTAGGCATGTTAGTAATTTTGCTATATTGGCGAGAAATAATTTTTACTTGCAGCCAACTTCGCATATCTGTAATGGATATTCTGGGCTGCTTTAAAAAATTTAAATTCCTAATGTACACTCAGACACTTAAACAAAAACATTCCTCAACTGTGCTTGACATTGTGCACCTGGGTGTGAACCACAATATAATTGATCCATATCACAAGCATTTGTTGAATGGCCAAGTACACGATACAGTTCCCTTGTATAATTCTATGGAGTGACTCATTGCCTGTCACTAATTGTCACCTAGTACCACCTAGTACTTCTCCTAGACTAGGAGAAGTCTGTCTATGGGCCAAACATCAGAACAGATAAGAAATCACCAAAGAAACATGTTTGGGAGGAATGATAAACCTTCACCGAGTGAAAGACAGTCTCTCAGCCATTTGACTTGGGTACAAATTTGCTCCAAGAGGACCTATGGATACCTAGGTCCCTAGGCATCCCTAAACATTACCCAGGAGTAGACCACTAGAATCCTTCAAAGCCACTCCAAATGAATTCATTTGATTGGGATCTCTCCACAGTTTCAGACTCATCCTAAAACTGAATGGAGCCCTAAGAAAATCATCTGAAATGGGATCTCTAAGACCTTAACTATTTTTTTACCCTAGAAGTTTGAATAAAGAAGTTTAAACCACATATTAATAAAATCAAGATAGCCAACAACATTTTCTTGAAGTATTACAGCCACCTTATTCTCCTGAAAAAAAAAAACAACTCCTTTGTGAAACACTGAACCTCACGTATATAAGGCTTAATGATGCTTAACAACCAAAGGAGCGTGAGGGATTGACACAACTGAAACTCTACAGAGAATTTCACAAATACCTTGTTATTTCTTAAACTGTTTTGTATATCATACTCTCCAAAATGAACTCTTGGAATTTTATGGAGGAACTAACAGAAAGTCTCAAAGCAGCCACAAAAATTAGGGACTGTCAAGTAAAAAGGAAACATTTTGACCCACATATGTAAAAACCCATACTGAATATGCTCATACATCCCTCAGAAGTGACATGTACAGCTTAAGTAATTTTTTCCTGCTATGGAAATCAGTGTATTCTTGATATAATAACAAATATGACTCTTCTCACCTGAATTTCACATTTGTAAACAAAGATTATATTATAATCATACTGATTACAGATTAATTATAAGTTTTTCTTAGGAATAAAACTCTTCCCAAAATAGTACGGTACCTTTAAATTATCACCTGTTTATAGCTAACTGAAAATTAAAAGTAAATGTTAACTAGTAATTCATATCTTATGAAACTATTTTTCCAACTCATGCAAATATAGGTTCCTGAAAAGAAAAATAAGTTTCTTCTTCACTCAAAAGAAGTTAACGTATAATGTTATATCCTTATAAGAGCTCCCTATCTAACACTTGAGCTTGGTTTTATAATAATTTTAAATCAAAATTGGCCTCTAAAATAATCTATAAAAGGAATGCTTTCAAACATCTGCACTAATACAGTAGCCACTGACTAGCGCATGTGGCCACTGAGCGCTTGAAGTGTGGCTAGGGAAACTGAGGAACTAAATTTTTTATTTTATTTAATTGAAATTTGAATTACAAAGTTAAAGCAGTGCTAATTTTTATATTGATGACATGTTAAAATGATAATATTTTGGACGTATTGAGTTAAATAGATTAGTAAAATTCATTTTAACTATTCTTCAAAAATTACATATGTAGCTCCCATTATTTGTTGGACAGCACTACTTTAGAATGATACATTTGATTAAGTTATGGAGACTTCATTCTAGACTGTTAATTGTGAAGCTGTTGCTTTGATCTAAAAGTCTTTCATGAACTTTCTTTCCTGGCAGAAGGTATTAGAGGCAAAATTTAAGTTGCTTTAATTTACCAAGGGTTACGAATCAAGGTACAACTTATTCCAAAAATCTACAAATGATTGATTTGTTTAAATATATATATGTATATATAACCAAAGCTTATAAATAAATATATATATATACAAGTATCAAACTTCGTCTATTTTGTGTGTGTGTATGTGTGTGTATATATAAAACTTAACCCACCAGTTTGTTTATAGTGTTTCTTTCCCAAATCATCCACAAATTTTCTGATCTTTAAATTGAGCTTTGGCAGGATAGGACCAGAAGCTTTACTAAAATCGTCCATTTTTATCAACAAGCCTCACGAAGTCAGAGACTGTAGGTTGATTTGTGTTAGGCTCATGCATATGCACAGATTTAAAAATCTGGGGTAATGGAAATGTGACTGAAACTATGAAAACAAAATATTGCAAGTTTTATTTCCAAACTGAAAAAAAGTAGTCCTTTAAAAGACTTTAATGGTTTCTGTTTTGACCTGAATACCAAATTGAAGAGGTAAAATAATAATCCAAAAGCATCAATTTACAGGCCGGGCGCGGTGGCTCACGCCTGTAATCCTAGCACTCTGGGAGGCCGAGGCGGGCGGATCATTTGAGCTCAGGAGTTCGAGACTAGCCTGAGCAAGAGCGAGACCCCGCCTCTACTAAAAATTAGAAAGAAATTAATCGGCCAACTAAAAATATATAGAAAAAATTAGCCGGGCATGGCGGTGCATGCCTGTAGTCCCAGCTACTCGGGAGGCTGAGGCAGAAGGATCACTTGTGCCCAGGAGTTTGAGGTTGCTATGAGCTAGGCTGACGCCACGGCACTCACTCTAGCCCGGGCAAAAGAGTGAGACTCTGTCTCAAAAAAAAAAAAAAAAAAAAAAAAAAAAAAAAACAAAAGCATCGATTTACAATTGAGGAATTGGAATCCATAAAAACGTCTCATTAATTTAACCAATACTTTTTAAATTTTGGAATATTATATGGCCACAAACATTTTAGTTCTATGAATTGCTTTTGTACAGTTGGAGTCGAAGTTGTGTCTCCACACTTTTGTTGGTAATAAGGCACTCTACCTGCATTAACTCAGTCGATGTCCACTCTGAACCACACAGTGAGACAGTATTGTCACAAACACTATGTTGTTTATTCTTCACATCGATTGATAAGTATCATTTTTAGCACATTTTACTGACAGAGGACTAAATCTTGAAAACCCTTCCCCAGGGTCACACAACTAATAAGTAAAAAAGCAAAGAGTTGAACTCAATTCTGCCTGACCTAAGAGTTCATGCAAACTCTAGCGAGGCATTTTAGTACCTTCATCAACTTCCGTGACTACAAGCAGGTAGTTTGTCTTAGACACCGTAAAACCAGACGAAAAGAATTCCCATTTCCTGGACACCCACAGAATGTTGTTCATTCTTCGACTGTAGCATTTCATGACTTGTATTATAATTTATGTTTCCTCTCATAAGATCCCTGCTTCTTGAAGAACTTAGTAGACGTTCCACTGTTGTTTTGGGAATGAATGGATAAATGAATGAATAGTGAGTAACTGGGAAAATGAGATTTTGCAAAGCAATTTTGACACGATCTAGGGACACTTGCTATATTCAGCCTGAACTTTACTCGAGCCTAGCCCATCCCACTTCTAGTGATAGAATTCCACTGCTAAACCCTCTGAAAGTTCATATACCAAAAGTTGCATTTCTTCAAATATATATAGTATACACACACACACACAAACATACATACATACAGATTTTGAACAGCAGATTAAACTAACTCCTATCTATCTATCTATCTCTCTGTCCTGGCATACAGTTGGAATTAATATTTAACAAGAGAAAACAAACACAGCTATGTAAATATATTTCCCAGAGCCACACAAACGTGTACACACACACACACACACACGAAAAATATAAGACAGATGAACTGTGAGTTGCACTGAATTGTACAATTCTCTAAATGTATATTGGGAAGAGTTTAACTTTGTTAACCTGCATTTTTATTTGAACCCTGAAATATAACTAATTAGTATCAGTAGGCACATTCTTGCTTGGTATTTTTTCGTTTTCTCTTTATAATTCTACTGATAGCCACAACTCACTAAATTGCCAAAGACACTTCAGATAGAAAAATGGGTACTGAAAAAACTGAAGCATGTGACCTTTCAAAGTCAATGTTGCTCCTGCAATTAAAAAAAAATTTGTAAACTATAACCTCAGAGTTACAGTTTATGTCCAAAAAATGAATTCCTGGAGAGCAAGATTAAATAAGAATGAATGGAAATCCTATCAGTCAAAGGAGTAATGAAACACAAATTATCGTGCTGTCTTTTCTAAATATAAGGCAGTGTGGGAGGGGCTCTGGAATAAACTGAACCTGCAAACTTTTGAGCGGAGTTGGAGAAAAACGAGATCTCTGCTCAAAACCGAATGGGAAAATGCTCATCATCTGAAGGATCAAAGACGGGGGAAAGGACGAGCCCCAGAAGCGACGGTTCCCGGCTCCGCGCCTCCCAGCCCCCAGTGGGTTGGACCGCGAAGGGAAACCACGCTGCCCAACGACGGGCTGGGACGGCGGCCGGCCAGGCCGAGGCCCTCGACCTCCGAAGCCTCGGGCCGCTCCAGCCTGGCGCGCCCGGATCCCCAACTCACCGTTGGCGCGTTTGACGGCATTTTCCGGCCTCTGGAAACAGGCCGGCATCTTGGCGACAGGCGCAGCTCACCCGGCGTCAACGAACTCCCTCGCGGCCCGGGCCGGGAGAGGAGACGAAGGGGAACCAGCGCGAGGTTCCACGCGCCTCGCCAGCAGTCGCCCGCGCCCAGCCGGCCAGAGACGGAAAGGAAGGAGCCATGAGACCCCGCGCGGAGACACAACCGGTGCTCAGGCCCCGGATTTAGGAGCGGGCTTCCGCGTGCGCTCCGCCCCTCCCCGCGCGCAGGCGTGCTGGCGCCACGCACGCAGGCTGAAGCGGCGGCCCCGGCGTCCTGGGTGTGCTCTGGGGGCGCAGGCGCGCGGGGTTCACTGCAACCTTGGGGCGTCGCGGGGTAGCTTTAGGGAGACGGTTCTCAGGCCCTGCGCTCCTCGAGCGAGAATCGGGCTGGGAAAGGTGAGTTTGTGGTCAGAGTTTCTGTGTGGCGGAGTCATGCGGAATTACAATAAACCTTTTAGGCAGAAAATCTTAGCTCAATCTTAAGCTGCACTTAAGAAAAATGTATTTTTACAGCAATACATAAGATAGATGAAAGTAAAAAAAGAGGTCATGTGGGACAACGGTTAAGAAATGCTGACTTGTTAATTATAATCTGAAAAGGAGAACAGATCTAATATATTATCTTTTTCCAGAAGGGAAAATGAGGACTAATAGGTAAAAATTTTTAGGAAGCAGATTTTAATAATAATTCCAAGAGCTGTAGTAAAGATTATAGTAGCAATAACTTTTTAAAATCCTTTGATTTATAAAATAAAACAGATACAGAAACACAAAGAAATGTTTAGTTTATCTCATCAAACCTCACAACAATCCTGTTTGGTAAATCATGTTGCTGTTATCATTTTAAAAGATTTTCCCAAATCCCCTGACCTAATAATTGGTGGCACCCGGATTTACACTCAGACTCTAGCTCATCCACTGTGAGTCACTGTTCTAAACTATGTGTCTGATTTTGAAAAAAAAAAAAAAAAAGGAAAGGGAAAAGATAAGGAAAAGGAAGGATAGGAAAGGGGGAAAAGCTCTGCTTACCCTCGGAGCTGTCCAGCAGCTATTCGGGCTGCCCTGTGAAATAGGAAGCTGGAAACGAACTATTATACGAAAGTTTCCTAGAAAACTTGAATGGTCATTGTAAGGGGAATCTGTAAGTTAATAAAGGAATTTATTAACTTGGGGGTAGTTGGACTACCCCCAAACTTTAATGTTTCTTCCCACTGTTTAGATTCTTTAACCTTCTCTTGAGAAAAGTAATTTTAGAAGTATGAAT
>RJWJ010041889.1:0-13294 GCA_004363605.1 Indri indri | reverse complement strand
TTGGTCTGGAACTCCTAGGCTCAATCAATCCTTCCACCTCAGCCTCCCAAGTAACTGGGACTACAGGTGTGTGCCATCATGCCCAGAAATACTTTAGTTTTTAGATTTGACTCTGAAAACACATAAATATTTTACTTAGTTATAAAAGAAATTAACTTTTAAAATAATAACCACAGGATGGGTGTAAGGACCCACTGGACCTACTGTGCTAAACCTCCTAAAGCTAAAACTTTAGGACCTGAGCTAAAAATCCATCGATCACTTGAACTCCGTTAGCCCCTACTCTGACTGGAGAACCACAGTGATGTTTTGGGTCTCCTGGAATCACTGTCAGTTCAGAGCCAGTATCCAGTGGCACCTGAAGGTTCTGTTTATTTTTTTTTCCCCTAATGCACAGTTACCCTGGTAAAAGGTCATAGGTCCCTTTGGGGAAGGCTGGGAGAAAGGTCAACAGTGTATTTCATCACGCAACTGAGAATGGTGCACAATTTAAAACTGATGCAGGAGGCCGAAGCAGGAGGATCGCTTGAGCCTAGGAATGTGCGGTTGCCGTGAGCTAGGTTGATGCCATGGCAGTCTAGCCTGGAGACAGAGCAAGACTGTCTCAAAAAATAGGAAGGGAGGAAGGAAGGAGGGAAGGAAGGAAGGAAGGAAGGAAGGGAGGAGGAAGGAAGGAGGAAGGAAGGAAGGAAGTTGACAGGTTCGGTGTCTGGTGAGAGCCTGATGTCAGCTTCCAAGATAACGTCTAGTCGCTGCATCATCTGGAGGAGAGGAACATGGTGTCCTCATATGGTGGAAAAGATGGAAGGGGCAAACTCCCTCGGTCAAGCTCTTTTATGAGGGCATGTAACCATTCATGAGGGCAGAGCCCTCGTGACCTAAATGTCTCCCTTAAAGCTAAGTGTCACCCTGTGATTAAGTTTAATCCAATCGGGTGTGAGATGTGATGTGTTCAACTCCTGAGTCATTTTCCTGAAGAGGAAATCACTTGCCCAGACCACAGCGAGTGACTATGATGACGGACTGTTGAATCTAAGGGCATAAATGCGAAGTGTGCTTTTGCAGCAGTGATGGATTGTACATTGTAATGAAGTGAAAGAAATTTTTGAAGTGAGATATTAAAGAGATCACTTGAAAGATAGGGATAGTGGTCAAAGAGTGGGGTGCTTGTATCAAGAGCTGTAATTATTGGGCAAATGTATGACCATAGAATTGGTCAGCTAAAGCCAGATAAAGAAAAAAATCATCAGAGTTGAGGAGGTCAAGGAACAAAGAGGCCTCAGCATTGGTTTGATCATACATTGAGAATGGCAACAGGAGTAGGGATAAATAGGAAGATAGAGAGCCAGGTGCTAAAATCTTCAATGAATGAGGACAGACTCGGAGGTCAACAGGAGAGCAATATTTGGGGTTCTAAGCATCTGATAGCATGAACTTCAAAGCATCTAAGTTTTTGAAGAGAAAGGAAAGAAATTTATGAAGCTGCAATGGGAAGCAAAGAGAATACTGATCTTCTCTCTCTTCTTCAAGCCCAGAGGTGCATGGTATCAGAGGAAAAAACCACATCCTTTTGAGAGAACTGAAGGGCAAGCAGTGCCCTTAGAGACAACTGGGTTTCAGTGGGGGCATGAAGTGAAGGGAATGTTCAGAGAAAATATCATAGAGTGTTGATATAGATTGTGAGTCTCAGAGGGCACAGGAAGTGTTCAAGCAATTAGGGAGGAGTGGGATAGGGGGCCATATTCATGGATGAATTGGGGTAGTACGGTGAGAAGTGTTTGGACTTCTGCTGGTGCATAAAGCATGTTGGCATAGTGATCCTGAGGGCCAATCAGAAGAAGGTCAGGAATTGGTTTAAGATGAAAAGTCTAGATGTCCCAGCATTCTTTTTTTGTTTTGTTTTGTTTTTTAGATAGGGTCTCACTCTGTTGCCCTGGCTGGAGTATAGTCATGTGATCATAGCACACTGTAATTTAGAACTACTGGGCCCAAGTGATCCTCCCACCTCAGCCTCCCAAGTAGCTAGGACTACAGATACATGCCGCAATGCCTGGCTAATTTGTAAAATTTTTTTGTAGAGGCGGGGTCTTGCTGTGTTGCCCAGGCTGTTCTCCAACTTGTGGCCTCAGGCGATCCTCCCACCTCAGCCTCCCAAAATGGTGGGATTATAGGCATGAGCCACTGGGCCCAGCCTGTCCCAGCATTCCTGCAGTTAATCAATGTCTGGCAGATAAAGGTATGAGTAAAGACATCTTCTGAGAGTTTGGTCTCTCATGCAGTTTGCAGAGATAAGGCAGCCACAGGAATCCCCAAGAACTGTTTCACCAGAAACTCCAAGAACTCTGTAAACTCACATTATTTAAAGACTCTGAACCTCAGTTTATTTATCAATAAAATGAATGAAATGGGGATAACAATGATATTTACTTGATAGTTTTGAAGATTAAATATGTGATAGTTTGCAGTAATGGCTCCAATTCTGAGCACCTCCCTATGTGCATTCCCTTTGCCTGTGACTTTGTGGTATACCAAATAGGTGAAGCATGTTTTCCTACCTCTTTAATCTGGGTCTGGCTAAGTGACTTGATTTGACCAAGAGAATGTGGCAGAAGAGATGGTGTGCCATTTCTAAGCCGAGGCCTCCGGAAGCCTATGTGTTTCCACTCTAATTCTTGTGCTGCTTCCCCATGAAAATGACATACTCAGGCAAGCCTGCTGGTTCCAAGAGGAGGATAGACACATAGAGCAGATCTGTCCTAGCTAAGATGCCCCAGCCAATCCCAGCCTACAGCAGAGCTCCCAGCCAACACTGAGTGAGCCCACCCCTAATAGACTCACGAATGTGTGAACTATAGTAAAAAATAACTGTTTTCTAAGCTACTGAGATTTGGGGTGGCTTGTTACATAAATATCTAACTAATATAAAATATAAGGCATCAAATACAGTACGTAGCATATGGTAATTACTCAATATGAGTGTTCCAGTTACTATGGCTGTGTAACAAATTACCCCCAAAATATTGGCCTGAAACATCCAGTTATTATGCTCACAGACGATGTGGATCAGCAATTTGGATAGGGCACAGTGGGCCTGGCTTATCTCTGTTTTGTGACATCTGGTGCCTCAGCTGGAAGACTCAAAGTCTGAGGGCTGGAATCATCTGAAGGTTTATGTATTTATGTATTTTGGTTGATTCTGGCTGTCATCTGAGACCTTAGCTGGGGCTGTTGACTGGAACACTTACATGTGGCCACTGCGTGTGGCCTGGGCTCCCCCGAACATGGTGGCTGTTCCAAAGGTGAACGTCCTTAGACAGAGCCAGGCAGAAGCTGTATCCTTTTATGACCTCACCTAGGAATTCACAGAGCACCACTTCCACTATACTCTCTCCGTTGGAGCATACATAAGCCCACCCAGATTCAAGAGGTGGGAAAGAGACTCCACCATTTGATGAAGGCTAGAAGGTTCTGGAAGAGTATGTGGGAATGTAAATATTGCTGTTCATTGCATTCATTTTGGGAGTCTGCCATAGTTACCCATTTTTTATTATTTCTACTACTCTCGTAAGATAAATATACTGATTTTCTCTAAATCCACCATTTACTCTTAATTCTGCCTCCTTTACTTACACCATGGTGCTCCCCCTACTTGGGATGTGCGTGCTCCCTTCACCCTGCTCTGCTTTGCCTTTTGAAGTGGTACCTTTTCCTTCAAGAGCTCGTTGAAAACACACCCCTTCTCTAAATCTTTCCCCTGATTGTAATAGGTCATTTGTTTTTCTCCCTGAATTTCCAAAATGTATAAATCCAGCACCATTTATTTAACACTTGTCATATACAAATTGCATTATACATTATCTTCTTGAGTGTAAATCATTCTGAGGGCAAGAAACACAGTATTTTAAAGTTTTAATGTACAGTACTTACTAGTTAAGACTAATTATTTTGCTAATCTTAAGAATTCCCTAAATGTTTATTGTTTTGTTGATTATGATAATATCATGAAGTGGTTAAGAATATTCTGTGGTCTAGGCTGGGCATAGTGGCTCATGCCTGCAATCCCAATGCTTCGGGAGGCTGAGGCAGGAGGATCACTTGAGGCCAGGAGTTTGAGACCAGCCTGGATAACATAGTGAGACCCCATTTCTACAAAAAATAGAACAGTTATCCAGTCATAGTGGTGTGCACCTGTAGTCCCAGCTACTCTGGAAGCTGAGGCAGGAGGATTACTTGAACCCAGGAATTAGAGGCTGCAGTGAACTATGATTGCACCACTGCACTCTAGCCTGGGCAACAGAGCAAGACCCTGTCTCAAAAAAATAAAATCAAATAAAAGAATATTCTGTGGTCTTATGACAAGTGCAGCTTTCTAAACACATGTGAATTATTCCTTTCTGGAATATGTAAATGTGGCACAGCTTCCCAAAGCCATTCTTAGGAATGTTTCTGTGTGTGCTTGTTTACAATATGCATACCACATTTTCCTAAAGTTTTAAGATTAGGAATGTGCTCATTCTTTGTAGGTCCTTCAATCATCCCCTCTTCATTGGTTTTGGTTTTCCGTTCATTGTGCCTCTATTTTCCCCCAAATGCTTTGTTTCCCACTGGCTCAACTCCTTTCCTACCTTTTATTGATACAGGGATTGAAGTGAACTATTGAAACATTCAGTTCCTACCCTATATTTCCTTACATATGGATTTATGTTTTCACAAATTCTAGGCTTTTGATATTTTCATGCCTATCTTTAATGAATAGATCCCCACAAGCTCATGATTTGGCTACCAATTACAGAACGGAGGATGTCACATACTGTTGTGTAGTTTTTCACACTGCAGACAGGGATTCTTCCTAGAAGGTGGAGGTGAAATCCAGTTCTTGATATACTTGCAGTGTTCCCTACGTCCTAGCGTGGAGCTTTGTCAGCCAGAGAGTGGGTTGTCCTTTTGTAATTCAAGCGGAGGGGTCAAATGTGCTGCCTGTGGCCCTGATGGTACAGTTGCTATCAAAACTGTTCTCTGAACTGGGTGTTTCTGGAGGGCTGGGACCATGTCTCATTTACTTCTGTGTTCTTTGAACCTCTAAGAGGAGCTTAAAAACATTTCTTGAATGACTACTATATCGATTAGCAATTATTCCTGAAGATGACAGAGTACTCCGAAGATATTACTAGTTATTACCGTCACCTGGAATGGGTTGACTCACTCACAGCCTTCCTGTAGGTGGCAGAGTAGCAAAGACAAGAGCTTGGATTCTGGAGTCAGACAAGTTCTACCACCTATTATCTTTATGATTCTCAGGCAAATTCAATGACTTTTTTGTGCTTCAGTTTTTTTGTAACCTGTAAAGTGAGGACAGTAAGAATATCTACTTCATAGGGGAGGATTAAATGAAGGAATGCATATAAAACACAGAGCAGAGAGCCAGCCTTTCCTGGTGTTACTCTTGGGTAATGTAGAGGGAAGCACATTGAGCTAGCAAAGGAATTTTTTTTTTTTTTTTTTTTTTTTTTTTTTTTTTTTTGAGACAGAGTCTCGCTTTGTTGCCCTGGCTAGAGTGAGTGCCATGGCGTCAGCCTAGCTCACAGCAACCTCAAACTCCTGGGCTCAAGCGATCCTTCTGCCTCAGCCTCCCGCGTAGCTGGGACTACAGGCATGCCCCACCATGCCCGGCTAATTTTTTTATATATATATATTTTTAGTTGTCCAGCTAATTTCTTTCTATTTTTTTAATAGAGACGGGGTCTCGCTCTTGCTCAGGCTGGTCTCGAACTCCTGAGCTGAAACCATCCGCCCGTCTGGGCCTCCCAGAGTGCTAGGATTACAGGCGTGAGCCACCGCGCCCGGCCGAGCTAGCAAAGGAATTTATAGGTTAAATTTTAAATACGTAAAATTTATTTGATAAGAAGTTTTGTAGTGGGAAGCATATGTTTTGTGTCTTATGTTTAGTTAGAAGAAAAAAAATGTTAAGAGGAGAAGTGAACAAATTACTATGATGACGATGATGATACTTATTGCTTCCTGGGCCAAATTTTGGAGGTACTGTCTCTAGATCTCTCAGGGAACATTAAAAATACTTCTAATCAGAAACAAGTACTTGAAGAATTTCACTTTTAAGATCTAGAGGATTTTGTATATGTCAGCTATACCTGGTCTCTCTTCTCTGAGGGGATTCTAGAGGCAGCACACTGTTGGGAAGGTGAGTTAGCTTTGCCATTATTGCAGCACTAAATGGTTTATAAAGAAAAGGTCTCAGAGCACAAAGAACTCAATTGTGGGTTATAAAGATGAGAAGAACATTACCTTCAAGTTCCATCCTTCACTCGACCATGCTGCCTTGCCACAGAGAACATCCCCAACAGAAGCATCATCCACCTGCAAGTAGAAATCCCGCCAATGGAATTTTTGTGGAAAGAGGTCAAAGACCTTGAGTAGAAACAAGGTCATTTAGAAGTGAGTGTTCACCTTTGTGGGTGTCCTGGGGTTTGTTCATATTTTTCTTTGGTTATGCAGCTTTTTTTTTAAAAAAAATGTTTTTATTGACAAATCACATAGAATTTCTTGTTAGCTTTTCCCACACTGAGCAGCAGACTGATGTCTTCGGTACTCTTTAAGTTTATAATTTTAAAATCTCAGGAAAGAATACTTTGGTGCAGACATTTTTATTTGCTATTTTGGTAACAAAAGAAATAGCAACTTTTTTCTAAACAGTAGGTTTCTAATAGGCACTTGCGGGATTAGCATGGCCAGGTTCAGCATTTCTAAATCACTGATTCTTTCTCCTTTACCCCACCATTCAGTCTGATTACCAAGTGCTTGCACTCTGCCTTTTGCACTGAGCCTTTCTTTCTCAATGCAATTCTCATTCTCTTACGAGAAGTTGTGATACTGTGAAATATATGTTTGGTTATCTTCCTGTTTCCTGACAAACAGCTGCTAAAACCCGGGGGATCTCTGAAGTGACAAGAGTGTCTTTTGTGTGCTAATGATGTGACTGGTGGTTGGGATCCCCTAGATAGCTACAAGATGGTGGCTGCCCACTGGAAAGACCAAGGCAGGATTAGAGGGTTGGAACTTTCAGCCCTAACCCCGCTACCTCAGGGAGAGGGCACAGGGGCTGAAGGTTGAGTTGATCACCAAAGGCCAATGATTTAAACAATGATTTAAGCCTGCATAATGAAGCTCCCACAAAAACTTAAAAGGACTGGGTTCTGAGAGCTTCTAGATAGCTGAACACACGGAGGTTGGGGGGCATGGAAGTCCACCCTTATCCCATTACCTCGCCTCAGTGCTCTCTTCCATCCAGCTGTTCATCTATATCCTTTGTAATATTCTTTATAAAAAATGGGAAAACACAAGTGTTTCCCTGAGTTCTGTGAGCTACTCTAGAAAATTAACCAAACCTAAGGAGGGCGTAGTGGGAACTCCTATTTATAGCCAGTCAGTTAGAACACAGGCCACACCTGTGGCATCTGAAGTCGGGGGCGGTGCTGGGGATTAAGCCTGTCAACCTGTGAGATCTGATGCTATCTCCAGGTAGACAGTGTCAGAACTGAATCGAATTAGAGGACACCTAGCTGGTGTCTGCCGGAGAATATGCTGCAGAATTCACTGCAGAACTGCTTGATTTGTGGGGAAAAACTCCCACATATTTGGTGTCAGAAGTGTTGAGTGACTGTATGAGGGCAGAGGATAGGAAAAACACTGGCTTTTGGATTTTTCTATTTCTAGAGTTGGTGTCAGATGTGTTGCAGTGAGTGACTGAGAGGACGGAAAAGCACTTTGGGGCTTTTCCTATTTCTCCTTATGGAAGTGTATTAAGTGAGTAGAAGGGGAGACATTTTGTACCTCCTGGCAAATCAGGAGAACAGAACACGCTTGCAGCATTCCTGCCAGCAATAACCTTGGAATTGCAAAGAGAGAGAGAAAAGCAATAGTAGGGAGAAGACTTTCCAGACTGCAGAGGCTCAGAGATGCAAGAAAGGGATTGACTTCAGGGATTACAAGAAAGCTTTATTAGAATGCAGGGTGAAATTTTCAATTGCACCTTGATTTGCATTTGCCAATTCTTAGTATTTTTGGTGTATTTTTCCACTGAGAAAGCTAATTCTCTAAACCAACTATTGCTCTTTAATGAGGAGACCAAATCTAATAAATGTAAAACATACCAAGGCAGCACACAAGTGTTAAAGGCAACAGATGAGACATGCAATAGCAATTTGGACAAAAGGAAGTCAACTTGGGCAGAAATAATTGGGAACTGTTTCAGATCTCTCTGCCACTGCAACCAGATTAGTCTAGACTGTCAGGACTTTATGCCTGGTTTGTGGAGAAGAGACGAGAGGGAGAGAATGTTGTGACCCATGGGATTTACTCTAGACACGTAAATAATAGATTTTGTGCTGTTCCTTTCTATTGACCTAGACAGTAATGGGGGGAGGCAAGTACAGGTATTTTGACCTTTCTGAAAATTTTATGTGTAATTTTTGAGACCTCTAAAAAAATTGTGAGCTTATATTAGTTCTTTTTTGGAGATTTAAGATAGACTTCTCCTTTGTTTATAAAGATACTTCAGTGGGCCCATGACGGGATAGATGGAACTAAAAATTACTTTGCATAATAAAAGTGGAGCATAATGCAGACTCATTTTACTTCCATTCAAGTTATTTGGTCTGCCATTCCACTAAATGGGTCTGCGGAGCAGATAGAGGACGCTGTCAAGTCTGAAACAGTTAATTCATGTTGGTAAAACTTGGAATATTTGTGTGACTAATTTTAATAACTTCCCCACACTAATCATGAACCGGAACACATTGTGCAGGTGGCTGGTATTTGGTTGGTGATGACTCTGTCAGTATCCTCAAGGAATAAATTGAAAAATTAATTGAGGGTCATAGAGCAACTTACATTTAAGAAGCCTTATCCCTTCGTCTATTTCACTTTATGGGTAATTTATGTGCTTTCAAAGAGTGTTGACTTTAGAATTTAATCCCCACTAAAGACGGGATTTTAAGAAGAGATTTCAGTTGTCCTTAGGCAGTCAGAGACAATGGTTTGGGAACTCGAGAAGTTAGCCCATTTACTCAGGCGAGGGCTGAAGGAGAAAGATGTTTAAAAAGGGATTTTTCTAGGCTGGTCTCAAACTCCTGGGCTCAAGTGATCCTCCCACCTCAGCCTCCACAAGTAGCTGGGACTACTGCACCTGGCTCAATTCTTTCCTGTTTTTGTGCTGTAGATAGTCACCATTGATTGCTACCCTTTGGCAAACATTTGTTATACTAAGGAGCCTTGATTTATTAGTGCCTTGCAGAATGGAGAGAGGGGGCTACCGCCATTAAATGAGATAATATACCTAAAATACTAAGTACTGGTGTTCACACCTGAGTATAAGCATTACATAAATATTAGCTAATATTATTTAATACTATGTTTTGGGAATAGAGAAAGCTGCCCCAGCATGGAGGAATAGAGAAGTAGTAGTTGGAGGTGACACAGGAGCTGAGAGCAGTTTGGAACAAGAATGGACAAATGACAGAGGACATTTAAACTCTCCTCTTCACTTCTCAACTTCTTCTTCCCAAATCTCAAAGAACACTGGGGAGCATGCTTGGCTTCAAACAGTTACTTGAGCAGTTATTTTACCGGGATAGTAAAGGAAAAGGGGACCCTACAAGGCTAATGCCTTGTGACAATGTGGAACCTAGACAAACAGGTCACAAAGCTTGTTCAAGGGGACTCTGGGCTGGTCAGGATGGAAGAACAGTGGGAAGGAGTACAGTGTTCTCCAGAACTTAAGAAAATTTCATGTTCTTATTTGGCTATTAACCCTTTTGTGGACCTGATATCAATTATGTGATTTCATACTGACTAGGCTATAAAATTCTCTGTGTTCTGCTCAGGACACAGATCTCTTGACAGCAGGGGCCACTGCACTGGTCTGAGTTCTCCCCTAGCAGATGCTTGTATTTTGCAATTAAATGTCCCTGGTTGATCTGAACAACACAAAACACAAAGCATTTTTTTTTTTTTGCCTTGTTTACTCCAAAAAACACCTTTATTGTCCTTGCCTTAAATCTTTCCCATAGTCCAAAATACCCAAGCACATTGTTGGGAGACTAGTCTTTCTAGAATGCTTTATTGGCAAGATTCCAAAATCGCTTTACTGCATTTACTAGATTGAGTTCAAGCTGGGGCTGGATGCAAGCTCTACCACGGCTTGGCCTAACCGTCAGTTTTGTCTCTCAATGTGCACAAATCCTTCACCCAGACTAGGCTGATCTCCTGGCCCTTCCCAACCCTAAATTCCCTTTCTCTTGTCACTGAGCCAAATTTCACCCCCACCTTCCAGGTTTCACCTGAAAGCCATTTTTCCTGTGAAAACTTCCCAAGTATTCTGGTCCATACTGATTTTTTCCCATCTGAATTTGTATTGATATTAGTCATTTAGATTCATCAATCAATTGAACATTTGTTGAGTGCTAACATTGCTCAGGACCATAATGCAAATTTATTATTTGATTATGTACTCTTTTATATTTCTCATTTATTATGTGTATGTACTTATTTCCAAGAAAACCTTAAGGACTGTATCATTTTCATTTGTTTTCTCACAGAATTGGGCACAAAATTGGAATGTAGTAAACATAACTTGAATCGACTAAATTATATACATAATAAACTTAACTAGGACAATTAAACAGGTCGCTTATTAACTTGCTAGCTTATGATCACTAACCACATAAATTGGGTGATGGGCCAGAATAATAAACATTACTCTTCATCGTGCCTGATCTCATTATATCTTGCAGAGTGACACTTTGTTCAAATTTTTTTATTAATAGTTCATTTTCATAGCTCAAAAAAAGGTATTACAGATTATAATCAGCAGAACTAAAAACAGAGATAGCCAGTGTGTAGACTTTATTACATAGGCACATATTTAAAAAGTAAACTGGTTTTACATAAAATTATTCACGATAGTGCAAGAAGTTACGTTGAATAAGGATGGATGACGAATGAAGAAAAATGCAAGCCTTGGATTCGCTGAATTACCACTGGATCTTGGGTTTATCTGTCCCGACACTTTGAAATTCACTATGGACATGACAATAATGGAGGGCGAGAGGGGGGCTCCTCTGTCACCACCTGGCTGAAACACGGATTCTGATGAATCCCTTGAATATGGTAGTTTCTCCAGGTTCTGTTGGCAAGTGGACACAAATGTTGAACGAATGCTGGCGTAAGGTCAGAGGAGTTCATACCCTTCTCTTCCTCACCCCCATACTTTAAACCCCTACAGTTTGCTGTTGGTATCTGACTGCACATCTGCTTTCCCAGAACTGCTCCCGTAGAGTGCCACTGGGGTCGCTCATCCTAGAGCACGTGGGGGCGAGCACCGGTGCTCAAGGCTTCTGTCACAGTGTGGCTAGACAGTGTCCACAACCAGAACGGAGGGTTTGATCTGAGGCAGAACACAGAAGTGAACAGGAAAAGGATGCTGGAATTCCTGGCTCTGTCTGGTTGGAATCGATCCAACACATCTAACTAAGTACAGCCAGAAAGAAACTAAAATCGTACTCAAACACACCACAAAAGAGATGCTATTGTGTAGCTTGTACATGGTTTTACATTTTTTAAACTACATTTTGGTGTTACTAAGAGACAGTGAGGATGGCGGGGGCGGGGGGAGGATGTCCCTTTCTCTCATCTGGTTTTGCCATAACTTACAAGAGTCCCAGGATGTTTACGGAGTGTTTTTTCCTCCTTCAATTTCCAGTCTTATATGCAGGGACATATCTATAAATTGTTGATCATCCTAACATCCTACATCCTAACATTCTCAGACATTGGAGGGTTAGACCTACTTCTGCTTCAAACCCTAACATCCACTTTGGAGACCAATCTATGCCTCTGCGCACTCACACCACTGTTTTTGCAGGTGGTGCCAGCGGAACTTCCAGAGCAGCGTTCCAGCCGATCTTCACCGCCCTCTTTGATCCCCCTTCTTAATCTGTGTTTTAAGGGCAACTGCAAAATAGAGGATTGTAGAGTTTTCTGTGTCTCTGTTGTCTGGGAAGATGATAAAAAGGAAAAAGATGGACCAGCGGATTTTCCTGATTTTCAAAATTTGAATTTCTTGGTTCTTAAGAATATATGAAGCGTCGTATTGGCATGAAGTATCACTGAAAGTGGCACCAAAGGATATTTTGTAAAATAACCCACAAAACTAGAGCTGGAAAGGATGTGAGGGAACAATTTAGTCCAACTTCCTCACTTTCTTTGTCTGAGGGAAATAAAGCACAATCAGGAAAATAGCAAGTCACTGAACATAGTGATTGTCCCATGACTATGTCCCTTAAAGATTCACAGAAGGCCCAATTCTCCCTTAATACATGCATATGGCGTGCCCACCAGTGACTTCATATAAACAACCCTCAGTGCCCTTGTGTTTAGCCACGGTTCCCTTCAGGGAAGCTGACTGCTAACACAGCACCTTGACTGGAGTGGACACTTGATCAATACTTGAGTTGAATAATATTCTATTGTATGTCCCCGCTGTGCAATCCTTTATTTTTCCTAGAGCTTCTTACTTTAAGAGATGGCCTCTAGTTCAAGCATTTTGAGGCCTGAAGCCCAGTGCTGTATTTGTCATTGCTCTATACTTTATCTTTTCATATTGAAATTCTGTTTTTTTAAGTCTGTTCTTTTATAGCTTTTTGTTACATCCGATTATTATTTGCCTCTCTCCAGGCGCTACCAAACACATTACTATGGATAGCTTCTGCCTTTACAGGCTTGGAATTACAATTTGAGAGATATATTTTTTCAATTCTCAAAACAAAGGAATAGAATTTCTCCAGCAGATTTCCTAAGGCACACTAAAAGAAATATAAAAATCCCACGTTCTCGTCTTAGTCAATACATGGGAAAATATTACTAATATACACATTAGTCTATGTTTATGGTTGCCTTACATCGCCTTCACTTTTAATTCCTTAAATACGTAAATATCAGTCATGGTATCTAATGCCAGCCTCATTTGCAAAGAGCATAATTAAGAAATGGTGATTTGTAGAGAATTGGCACTTAGACATTGGTAATGTTTAGGAAATATCTTTAGAAACTTGGTGAGAATGCCCTAATTTTATGTAAAGATTTGTCATGGTTTGGATGGGATGTGGTAGTGAAATGTTAGAGATGATTCGTCTACCAGATGATACTTTTTGTGGATTTAATTTTGTCAGTTTGATTTGAAATTCCTGTTAAATCGCAATTTTTTTTTTTTTTTTTTTTTTTT
>RJWJ010041888.1:0-13294 GCA_004363605.1 Indri indri | reverse complement strand
TATATCCACATAACTGTATTGCCTTTGAAATCTTTTGATGACTGTCACTCTCGGTTAAATGAACGACTATTATTTTACAGTGACTTGTGATTCTATTTTGAGCAAGTTTTTTAAAGCTTTGATATTTAACAAACTTTCCAAAACCAAAATTTCAAATTATATCAAACTAACTTTTTGATATTAGGACCTCTGAAAGTCTAAGAGAGACACATTAGGCTTATTTGATATGTTGATTTTATACAGGAGGCATTGTCAAATATGAAATGGTATTTAACTTTCTTTGAGTTATATTTATATAAATGTGTTATTAATATATGTTCCAAAATTATATGAAATTCCTAAGATTCTGATATGTCTTGGTATATGTTATCAGTGGTAATTATGATTATTATGTTAAATTATTATATAACACAGAAATAATCAAATTTCTTTTGTGACTTTAACCATAGCTAGTCTAAGAATTTTGTCATCCATGATTTTTTTTTTTTTTACTTTGATTCTTCTTAAAAAGCAGTTTATAATCATATGCAGTCCAAAATTTGCTTCTTCTTTAAGGAAAGTCATAGAAAGGATGATGATAATTACTCTCAAATACAGATTTCTATTATAATAACTTTAGAAATCATACCATTGCACTAGGTAAAAACTTCCAGGAGTTTAATTAAAAAGCTGGTACATTCATGAGGATTGCTACCCCAACTTCAAACAGAACAACAATTAATTACATGGGGCTAAACTAATCAAGGACTGAAATATTTTTTATGTATTTTTGTTTAAAATGTTACTAATTCTTTGTGATTTGTTTTCCAGAGTCAAGACAAAAAATTAAGTAAATAGCAAAATTTACCTGATATTTCCAAAATTTGAAAACCATTCCATTTCACTGGGCCCAATCTCTCCTCCACTGCCAATGCCCTGCTGCTCTGCTAAAACTGTATGGACATTCTCCCTCTAGCTAGGCCCAGGGACTATCTTAGAACAGGTTGGCATGTGAGATTGTAAGGGATGATTTTGAAGGATGAGATTAGTTCAGACCATCCAAATCAAGCATAGGCACACAGATGCTTAAATAGCTGGCAAATTGGGGGACCTTGACTCTTGGGCCATTGTGTGGCCCCCTCTCCATCCATCCCATACATAAAGAATTTCTTACTTCCAAAGATTTAAATGAGCATTGTAGAGAGGATATCAGAATATCTGGTAGCAGAAGGATATAGTTGCTCCCAGGTTTATGCAAATAGAGATATAATAAGGAATTTATCGGCCACCTTTGGACAAATTGCTAAAGAGACTGAAAAAATATTGTGGTACAACAACTGTCTCTAAATTCCTTGGCTTAAATGATTTTAAGAAATTGCTTATGTTTTCTGTAGCAAATTACTACAAGTCTGCAACTACAACCATGACTACAGTAGCTCAGAAATGCTTAGAAACAAGTTAATTTTGTAACCTTGTTTTTGGCATTTGGTTTTTGCTCTTACGCTGCTTAAAAGATTTTAAAGTATTGGTAAGTGCCTGCTTTCTTCCATTCCCATCTGGCCTAAAATGTTTGACTGGCTGTGAAACTTTTGGCTCTGAGTCCCTTGGCCACAGGGCTCCCACCAAGGGCCTGGAGGGACCCGTAGCAGGTAGCCACACCACCCCAGCAATGATGGCACAAAATAAAAATTTGACCATCGAGGCCGGGCGCGGTGGCTCACGCCTGTAATCCTAGCACTCTGGGAGGCCGATGCGGGAGGATCGTCCTGAGCTCAGGAGTTCGAGACCAGCCTGAGCAAGAGCGAGACCCCGTCTCTACCAAAAATAGAAAGAAATTAATTGGACAGCTAAAAATATATAGAGAGAAAATTAGCCGGGCATGGTGGCACATGCCTGTAGTCCCAGCTACTCGGGAGGCTGAGACAGTAGGATTGCTCGAGCCCAGGAGTTTGAGGTTGCTGTGAGCTAGGCTGACGCCACGGCACTCACCCCAGGCAAGAGAGTGAGACTCTGTCTCAAAAAAAAAAAAAAAAAAAAAAAATTTGACCATCGATGCTGCCTTTGGCAGATCTGGCCAAAATGGAGGGAATCGTGAACTAAAAATCCTAAGCCTTCCTCCAACTCAGCAGAACCCGCCTTGGCCAAAGGGATCCCAGAAAAACCTTAAAACTCAGCTCATGGCCACAAAGGGAAGGGAGGTTGGACAGGCCTCAGACAATAATATTAATATACTAAATTATTAACAGGACCCAAGATGATGCAGAGCAAAGGTTAAATCATCTGCAGGCCATCAATTTGCTTAACAGATCACTTGAGTTGGTCTATTGTGGCATGTTTCTGATTAACAGACTTCATTATCTTGACATATTCCAAGTCTTTAGACAAAGTTTTATTTCTTTGATAAATTACATATCATAGAATTTTCAAACCCATCTATAACCAGTAAGACCCCTGCTCCACATGCCACCTTTTCAGGCCAAATCAATGTACACCTTCCTTGTACCAATTTATGATTTTACCTGCAATTCCTGTCTCTCTAAAATGTATAAAACCAAACTGTTACACAACCACAATGGGACCACTTGCTCAAGACTTCTTGGGCCTTCTCGGGCTACCTGGGCTGCCATCACACATATTTGGCTCAAAATAAACCTCCTGAAATTATTTTACAAAGTTTGTGCTTTTTTTTTTTTCCATTAACAATAATGAAAAGTGCTAGTATAAACAATTTTGGGAAGAACTGTTTCCAGATTCTCGCTAACACAATTGGGGAAGTATAGTTGTGTGGGCTTGAATCCACCCTCCCCCTCCCCTCACCAGCAAAAAGCCGGCAAGTTTTACGGTGGGCTGGAAAGTGTCAGTTTAATCCAGTGCACCAGCTAATCCAACCCATCAGTTAAATGAAGGAATCTGGGGACTTTAGGGTGAAATTCAACATGGTGGAAGCATAAGGTTCAAATAGCTAACAAATTAATGTTAGGTAACTAGGTAGTGAGCACATGAATGATGTTGTCTCTTTACCTATCTGAATTTTATCTTGCCAGCCATTGAAAAATGTCTTCGGTAAGATTGCCCAGGAGGTAGACTAAAAGGAGGCATGCATGGAGGAAGTTTATTGGGGATTGCTTTAGGGCATCAGCACTTGTTGGGAATCGGGGGGAGATTCCCCAGCTCCAGGGGAGCTCTAGAGCTGGGATGGCTCAGAGTTGTTGCACCTTGAGGCAAGACAGTCATGCCTTCACTCCAAACTCTAATATCTCATGTGGACCAGGTCTTAGATGCAGGCTGCCCTCAAGTCAGGCAGCCACCTTGTGTGGTACAATAAATATAGTCTTTGTTCTCAGTTTCTGACCCAGAGCTCTAAAACACTTGGAATTTTCTGAGTGGTCAGACTGTCTTTGTTACGCTGAAGAAATAAATCAAGGTGAGCCCTTAGAGACCAACTGTGTGTTCAAAGGGTTTGAAAGTCTGGGCCAGCCACACCTCCAAGCAGGGGAGAGGAGCTGGAGATTGAGCTTAATCATGTGGTCAATGATTCACTCAATCATGCTTATGTCATGAAATCCCAATAAAATCTGGAGACTTGAGGCTCAGGGGAGCTTCTTGGTTGTTGAGCACATTACTGTGCCGGGGTTGGGGGTGGCGCATCTGGATCCCACCAGGAGACGGCATGGGAGATCTGTGTTTCTGATCCCCACTTGACATTGCCCTATATGTCTATTCCTCTAGCTGTTTCTGTTCTGTGTCCTTTATAATAAAATTTTAATTGTAAGTACAGATGTGCCTGGGGTTACATCCCAATAAACCCTTCGTAAGTTGAAAATAACCTAAGTCAAAAATGCATTTGATACATCTGACTTACTGAAAACCACAGCTTGGCCTAGCATACAGTGGGGCACAACCGTCTGATAGCACTGTGTACTGTAGAGTATCAATTGTTGTCCTTCCTGTCCCTGTGGCTGACTGGGAGCTGCAGCTCGCTGCCTCTGCCCAGCATTGAGAGAGAGAATCGTACCGCACATCGCTATCCTAGGAAAAGATGAAAATTCAAAATTTGGGCCTGGCATGGTGGCTCATGGCTGTAATCCTAGCACTTTGAGAGGCCAAGGTGGAAGGATTGATTGAGGCCAGGAGTTCAAGATCAGCCTTGGCAACATAGAGAGACCCTGTCTCTACAAAAATTTTTTTAAAAAATTAGCCGAGCATGGTGGTATGTGCCTGTAGTCCCAGGTACTTGGGAAGCTAAGGCAGGAGGATAGCTTGAGCCCAGAAATTCAAAGTTACAGTGAGCTATGATCATGCTACTGCTCTCCAACCTGGGTGACAGAGTGAGTCTCTGTCTCTTAAAAAAAAAAAAATTCAAAACACAGTACCAATTCTACTGAATGTGTATCACTTTTGTACCATCTTAAAGCCCAAAATTTGCAAGTTGAAGCATTGTAATTTGGGCACCATCTGTATAGCACATCACTAAGTTCTGTGAGTTTTTCCAGAAAATTATCCAACCTGAGGGAGTCACGGAAATGTTCAGATTTACAGCTGGTTGGTCAGAAATACAGGTGGTCTCCAAGACTTGTGGCTAACATGTGAGGTGGGGGCAGTCTGTGAAGGACTTTGCCCTTAACTTACGAAGTGTGCACTAATGTTGGGGAATTAGTGTCAGAACTGAACTGAATTGTAGGACATCCAGCTGGCATCAGAGAATTGGTGTTAGAACAAAACTTGGGTAAGCAGTACTCCAAGGTCATGCTTGGCTGCTGGGAATTCCCGGAGGACAACTGAGAACCATCAGCTGTCAACACTCTCAGCAGACCCCCCGAACCCTAAGCCCTAAAGGGGGCATTTGAGTAGCAGACAACAACATCCACTAATGTCCACCCCTTGCTGCTGCTTGTTCCCGATTGTTTTTTAAATATAAGAGGTGGCTTGTTTATTTCCTTGAGGGATAATGTTCCACTGAAGACTTGGCTTTGGTCTCTGTTGCTGGTGGGTTGGATGTTTGGTGGCGGCCAAGGCTAGATCATCCATGGAGAATAGAAGCTGATGCACATCGCTGCTACCATGGAGACTCCATTCATGCTCCCATTGTGCCAGGCTGGGGGTGGCCGGTGACAGAGCTTGGTTGATGTCAACTGGCCAGCTGATCTGTCTGCTTGGTTGCATAGTACTCCTTCTGTGGTGGATGCTCTCTGGCAGGCATTACCATGAGATAGAGATATCTTCATATTTCTTACCTACTCCCATCAGGCTGTGTGACCCTCTCTAACAGGGAGGCATGGGTCTCTCCATATCCTTTGACCTTGGACACAGTGTACACAGTCATTGAAATATTTAAGTATTTTCCCTTCCGCACTTTAAGATTGATTACTCAAGTAAAGGGCCCTCTGTCATTTTAGAAAAGGACTGGAAATAACGTAAGTGGTGACACTTGCCATAATACTGCAGGCTTCTTCCTCCTGGAGACCTGGACTCTCCTTTAGGATGTGGGATTTGTCTGACCTGTAGGTCCAGAAACTGGGAAGGTGGTTGTGACATTTTATGGGGGCAGCTATTGCTCAGCCCACTGATCATCCATCTTTGACTAATGTTGATTGTATAGGCTGCACATCACCCCTGTTGTCTACTCATCTATATTGCCTGTAGGACATGTTCTATTACCTCCACAGCTTTTTGGCTGCTACAACGACCTTGCATTTACTAGGAAAATTGTCCCCTCTTGCTTCTAATATTTAAGTGTACCACCCAACCTCTATTATTTTGGGATTTTTGTCATCCACATTGCTGTCAGGAAGCCCAGCTCTGTAATGTCATCTCCTACAATCAGACCTGGCCCACAGAGCCAGTTATTTCTGAGATTCTCAGTGACACAATTCAGTTGCCCCTGTAGCCAGTGCATTTCTTACTGTTTTGGTAAACAGTATCCATCATGTTGCCCACAGACCACAGTCATCTGATTGGTTTTCTGGGCCTGCTTAGCACATTCCCTCTACTATGTCCCTTTTCCTGAGCCTTTGATCCCCCGTTCCACTGTCTCTCATGGCCTTTCTGCCATGTCGACTTCATGTACATGAACAATTGCTTTCCCCAAGGTCCCAAGAACCATTCAAGCATGACAGGGTCATTGCCAGGATGTTAAATCCTGTAACATGGGAGAGTACTTCCATATCAATATACTCTCTCTTATACAGCTTTTTCACCTCCCTTCATCCAGCACCTTCAAGAAGCAATCCCATATATCACCTCCTGCTGGTACATGTGGGCTAGGTCTTGTGGCTTCTTTGTGATATAGTTCTTTCCTCTCTTAGTAAGCCTATTACCTTGCTGACAAGTTTATCCTATGACTTCACCCTTGTTATTGGTCTGTGTCAAGGAGGGGATGTGGGGATAGGTACCAAAGGAGGTGTGTGCTGTCTTGCCAGGCAGAGGCTACTCTTCGTTGTCACGTAAGGAAGATGGTCCTGGCCTGCAACAGGAAAGAGTAGGCTGCTTTGGCAGGTGCAGAGATTTCAGAGGTGTGTAGCAATCATGATTTCAAGTGCATTAACTCATATATCCCATATTGTTTCCAAGGGCCCTGACCTTGGCATATAAGACTTGTGAGGGTTGAGAATTTAACCTTCTCTGAACCTCTGCTGCTCTTATAAGCATGTCCTGGGCTTGATCCTAAGCTTTTCTGCCCTTCAGCAGATGAGAGGCACTTTATATCAAGCCAATGAAGCCCTCTGACTCTTAGATTTAGATTAATCCCTCTCAGTGTTTCATTTTTTTTTTCAGTGCATTGATTGCACCAAAAAAATAGATACCTAATTCCACAGTTCTTATAATTTCTGCTTCTCTGAAATTTCTCAAGTACTGAGATGATTCTCACTCTGGTACCTTCCTTTCCATTGGTCTACCATCACAGTTCACTACCGGGGAAAGTTTTAGCAATTTCACTGCTACAGGACGCCTGTGACTATTCATGTTTCACTTGCCACTGGTTATAGGATTCTCATAGCCAGCTGATCAGGGGTAGTCCATGGCCCCATTTTAGACCCCATTTAGTGACCACATTTTAGAGTCAGCTTCCTGAGACCACTCCTGGGGTACCAGAGATCGATTTGCGTGCAGTTATTTACTTGGGAGTGTTCATAGGAAAAATATCTTAGGAAAACAAGCAAGGAGAGTTGTATAGAGTGAAGAAGTGACCTGCAGGGCAGATCCCACACAGATGACCCTTCAGATTTGTCCTGCCCAAGGCCACCGGCACCTGTGGAGAGTGAATGCTCAGACCTGAATGGGAACCTAGGTAGCACAACACAGCATCCACTAAAGGAATTCCACACTCGGAAATTAACATGATCAAATTCTTGCTATAAAAAATCACCTTGTCAGAAGTGAAAAGAAAGAATTGGAAGAGTTCCTGACAAGTTAGTAATGCCATACTAATAATGTCGCTGTATTTATATTTACATATTTATATTAGTAATTGAAGAATGGCATATTTCCATTATGGAGGAACTCCAAGGTAGCAACTACAAGAGAAATATAGAAAAATATAGTCTACATGTGACAGTAATTCTGCCAGGATGTTGCTATTTCAAGTCCTTATAAATCTTACCATGATTCCATGGTTAGTCAATTTCCTATTCACTAAAGTGTTTCCACCACTGTCACCATGCAAGTTGAAGCAAAGCGGCAGGTGCATTCTTACTTAGTGATAGGGCAAACAAATTGAGATTCTTATGCAATTTTCCTGAGCATCAGGATATGGATGAAGTTATAATGGATGCAACAGTGAGGAAAAGTATACCTGAGGCTAACGGATCCCAGAGGGTAATAGATTACATGAGCGCTTAGTTGTTGTTCTGTCTCTAGCCTTGGTGGAAAGCAAAGCTAGAGAAGACATGTGGAATTAGAAAGAGAAGCAGAATGTTTTAAAAATTGTCTTCTTTTTGCTTCACAAGGGTAATTTATAAATATGCTCCTTGTAAGAAGTTTAGAAAATATGGAAATTAAAAAATAAAAATAATCTCTCCTCTTACCACCAAGAAATAATCACTGCTAAGATTTATATTATTTCTTTTATAATATTTTAAACAAAAATAGTTAAAGTATATATTATAAATTCATAGCTTGTTTCACTTAATATTGTATCATAAAAATTTTTCTCATTAAAACTAATTATTTGAAAATGCTTATACTCAGTTTCAGTGTAGTACTCCATCATATGAATACATCATATTCCCTTTTATTGGACATTGAGGCTATTTTCCATTTTTTTTTTTTTTTTTACTGTTATAATTGGTGCTGGGAAGAATATTGTTTTGTTGAAAAGTTTCAATATAGCTCTTGTTAGTGAGGAAAAATTTCTAAAATCAAGGATGCTGGATCAAGTTACACAACTTTTCTTAATGCTCTTGATTAAACCACCCAAATTGTTTCCAGAAATGTGGTTTCATTTTTCATTTCCATGAGCAACGCGTGTGTGTTCATCTAACCACACTCTTTTCAAAATGGAGTCTTGTTTTAACTTTCTACCAATATGATAACAGTAAGTGTGGTTTTGTTGTCGCTGTCTTGTTTTGCATTGTTTTAGTTACTAGGCTGACTCTTAGCCATTTGAGTCTGCTTATACATGGTATTCCCTGAGCCGCATGTGAAAGCCTGGCTCATGCCACATAACCCCTCAACCAGTTCTCAGTCTATGATGTGCATTTAACTTGAGCAACTCCGGAGGGGTTAAGGCAGGACGCCACTCTCAGATGGTAGGAGATCAAATACTAGACCTTCCAGGGTGCTGTCTATGCAAAAAGACCTCATTTTTAGGAGCTATGTAATATTATTGTGTGAAATGTGTCCCCAGTTTCCCAAATTCATCCACTGAATTCCTAACCCTAGGACCTTAGAATGTGACTTTATTTGAAGACAGGATCTTTGCAGAGGTAATTGAGTTAAAGTGGGTTCATCAGTGTGGGCCCGAATCCAATATGACAATAGTCCTTATAAAAAGGGAAAGTTTGGACACCAAGACAGGCATAGAGGGAAGAAGATGGGAAGAAACGTAGGGAGAAAATAGCCATCTACAAGCCAAGGAGAGAAGTCTGGAGCAGATACTTTCCTCACAGCCTCAGAAGGAACCAACCTTCTTGGACTCCCAGCCTCAAGAACTGTGAGAAAATAAATCTCCACAGCTTGGGCCACCTGGCCTGTGGCACTTGGTTACAGCAGCCCTGGAAAACCACTGCCTATATATTCCAGAATCTGATGAGTCCCATCGTCTTCTCTCCATCCTGCACAGTCATTTTCTGGAAAGTTGAAGAACACTTTTAGAGGGCCTGCCTCAGCATTCAGGAATGGGCCCGTGTGCTGCGCTATGTTACACAACCATCCTCTCTGGGCACTGTGGACCGCCACCTATGCTGGACTGCTCAGAGCCTTCCCCTGGAAGTGTGGAAGCAAGACCCAGAGCCGGCCTCTGCAAAGCTCTTGGACTGGGAGGTCATGGGTCTTCAGGCCTCAGGGAGGTCACCAGAACCCCTCATACAGGGAGCCTGTTGGGAGAGAAGAAAGACTCAGAGAAAAATCACAGAGAAATGCAAATTATAACCACATGGAGATGTCATCTCACACCAGTCAGAATGACTAAATTACTAAAAAGGCAAAAAATAACAGACATTTGTGAGGATGCAGACAAAAGGGACTCTCGTACAGTGCTGGTGGGAATATAAATTAGTACAACCGCTATGGAAAACTGTATGGAGGTTTCTCCAGCATCAGAGCATGGATGGGCTGCTCCTTTGGGCTCTATGTTTGGGGACTTTGGTGAATCTGGAAATTTTCCCAGATTCTTCCACCAGAACTGTCAGCTCTAGATCTTGGGGAATAGTGCAAGAGTTGTGATTTTTCTGTATTCTTCAGCATTTTAGTGGTGAGAAGGAAGATGCTATACCAGGGATGGCTTCCTGGATGCCATTTTAAATTGCTGCCTCAGGCTCAGTATTGAAACAGAAAAGCCCTTTCACTAAAACCACACAGTCACTTTTCTTCTTTTATTTTGCAATGATTAAGAGAGGATTTGAAAACCCTCCCTGTTCTTTCATAGGTCTCTATTTAGAAAGTGTTGTGAATGGCTAAAAATATTAGCCCTAATCATCAAATAACATTGCAACCACATAAAAGCATGCCAAAGGTTAGCATGTAGAGAATACGCTCGTATGTGTGTATACAGATATAATCGCTTATATTCACCCTGATTTCATTGTAACTCAAATTCCTCCCTCTTCTTTATCCCTTAATCTATCTGCCTCCACATATGATAAGAATGTAAAACAAAGTCTTTGTCCTCAAATAAGTTAGAACCTTGTTGGGATTTTTTTTTTTTTTTGAAAATTGGAAGAGAAGAAAGGTAAACAAACATGTAACTCCAATGCAGCATTTTATGTGTAATAATAAAAATATATACAAAGACACACAGGGTCCTGAAGTGGCTTTAGCGTGTCTGGGACCGGTGGGAAGCCTTCCAAGGAAAGTCACCCTGGAAGGATAAGAAAAAGTTTTCAGGCATTAGATGGGTAAAAGTTGTTCCAAACAAAGAGCTTGATGACAAACTCATGTAGCCTGACCGGAGTGCTGAGAAGAGAGGCTGGAACCAGGAGTGAGTTGGTGATAATGGGTGTGCATGGAATGACCTTGGGGTAAATTGGAAGGCTCCTTTTAGCTCTGGAATACTATGATCACATTCTCCAACCCAAGGCTCCACTGAACCATGAGGAGTGGCTGTCATTGAGTTTTAAACAACAATCTTGCCCACTGGTTTAGAAACAGTAATCATTTGTTCTAGGTAAATAGGGAGAATGACTATTTCATTATCTGTGTCCTGTGGCCAGGAAAGGCTGACCACACAAAGCCATGGGCTGGTGATATGTTTTATTTATTTGCAAGACTTTCTCAACTGGAGACTAGCCAGGTGGTTTGAGGAACACTATTTTCTGCTGCACATCCATTTGTGCCTGAAAGTATGTATAATCCTACTGACAATGACGGGTCCCCTACCTGTCCTTGTTGCAGAAACATCACTTGCACCTGCTGGGACCTTGCATCCTGTCTCGACTTTGCTCCAAGCTCCTGGTGTTGCCTTCCCGAGTGCAGCAGGTGCTCAGGCCTCCTTGCTCAGTGGATGATTTCCCTTTATGATTCTCTTCATTACCTGCTGTGGCCTTAGAATGTGGGAGAACACAGCCCTCGTGCTGGTAGAAATTCTACCTCTGCGTTTTAGGGATGCTTCATAGACTTCCACTCGTTTTCTGAAGTCTGCATGGGGCAGAGCTGAATCTTCTAAAGGCATTAACACAGTCCAAGTGCATGTGGGAAAATTGGTTTTCCCCGCTATCTACTTTGTGAAAATAGTATTTTAGTATGGTGGTGATGGCATATGAGGAGGTTGACATTGTAGGGCAGTAGACAGGTAGGTGAGAATAGGTAGAAATATTCCACTGAAAATCTTCCCCAGCTTGTATTTAAGAGTAAAAGAGAGCTAAAGAGACAAGACTAACAGGATTTAGACACCTTCATCAACTCCTACTAAATACTGAGCCTCATGTTGTGTTGTAAGAAGATATTAAATGGGCCTCTTTCAAAGATCAGAGTTTGAGGTGAAGACAAGAAATGGTCTATCTGGGATTTAAATTATGTTTTTTTTAAAGATATAATTTCTTTTTTGCATTCATATCTACTTTCTGTAAGAGATCTACCTATGTAAGAGGGAAGTCTAGCTCAAAGAAGAAAATCGCTTCTTAACCACCCCTGCCCACCATCTTCTGCCCTTGGGAGTCGTTCGATGTAAAGATGCCAAATTGAAAATCAAAGCAAGGAGCCCTGATTCTGCTTCTGCCTCTGGGATTCAAACTGGGCACTTATCTTGTTTGGGGCATCAGTTTCCTTAGCTCAGGAGGGAGGTGCTGGTCCTTGGGAATTAGAGGAATTGGTGACAAAAACCTGCCTTGGATTTACTTTGGATAATAAGGAAAAACTGGTTACGAGTGTGGAAATGATGGAAAATGGGGAAGTGATCATGTTACCGTAGAACCTACAGAAGCAAACAGAAGAGAGGCAGAATCCACTACAGACTCATGACTCAGAGGAGAGAAAAGCTAATAAGCACTGCACGCTGAAGGAAAGAGGGCTCAGGAGGGAGGGTGGCACCAGAAACAGGGCTCTTACCACACAGTCTCAGAGCAGCCCACTGGGAATCAGAGGAGGAATAACAGGCGTGGAAGTGACATTTAAAAAAGTGAGCGTGGCTCAAGTGACCTCAAAATATAGCCCCAAGATGGGCAGAGGTGCCCTAATTAAGGGTGAAAATAATGAAGAGTTACCTTTTAAAATGCAGGCTTGATGATTTTTGCCCCTTCTTAAAATCCCATTCTCTGTAGAAAACATTAAGACCAAGCTTGTTAACTAAGATGCTACCGAATATCATTCTTCAGCCTCCAACTCCTAGATAATGCCTTAGACGTGCCCCTAAATGTGACACTTAAAAAAGATGTTCCTCAGCTGTACTACCCTTTGCTTCTTTGAGGGTGCAATGCCTACTTGTCTTCTTAAATTCTGTTTTCATTCTGTGCAGTGCTTATACCAAGAATCAAACATTACAGGCGTAAATAGAATATAAAAACGTGCCTGTTCTCCTTCCCCACACGGACAATTGTTAATAATTTATCATGTATTTTTCTATATTTCTATGTATATACCAAAAAGTCTATTATTATATTTAAATAAAATGATATTTTATGTATGGTTATGCATGTATATATGCATAATTATATGTATATAACTTAGCAATTTTCTGTTTTCATTTATTCTACCTAATATGATATTTTGGGCATCTTTCCATGTAAATACATAAAGCTTTTTCTCATTTATTTTAACAACTGTTATAGTGATATGCAATGCATTATTTAATCAATGCCTTTTTAATGTTACTTAGATATTTTGAATTTATTCCTATTATAAACAAAAACATACTTTCACATGTATCTTGTACAAATATGGGCATACTCTTCTTATTGATTTTTCATTAATCATTTATTCAACAATCATTAATTAAGCACTTATTATTCATTAGAATCTGCTCAAAGCTCACATGCACTGTGAAGCCTAAAACTCCCAAATCTCTTGATTAAGGCAAAATTACTCCCATCTATTTCTCATCTCCCTGTTTGTGCATTTTGTACATCTCCCTGTTTGTCTATACATCTTTCTGGACTGTGAACATTGTAAAGGCTGTAACCATTGTTCCAATTTTCAAAAAATACAACAAAAGTACATTTTTAGA
>RJWJ010041887.1:0-13296 GCA_004363605.1 Indri indri | reverse complement strand
TGGAGCAGACTGGAAAACAAATGTGCAGGACCAGGGAGGCAGATGTTCAAACAGCTCTGTGGCACGTTGGCTGTGGGGGTGGGAGGGCCACTGAAATTGGGGAGGGTTTTGTCAAAATGGGAGAGGCCAGATAATTTAAATACTGACAGGTAAGAGCCAGTGTAGTGGGAGAGCCCGAAGATTTAAGAAACAGTGGATGAGTGGCAGAGGGAGGCCCTGTGTCTAGAGTGCGTTGGACACCAGAGTAGAGTGCAGTGGTGTCATCACAGCTCACTGCAACCTCAAACTCTGGGGCTCACGTGATCTTCCTGCCTCAGCCTCCCGAGTAGCTGGGACTACAGGCATGCGCCACCATGCCCAGCTAATTTTTCTATATATTTTTAGTTATCCAGCTAATTTCTTTCTATTGTTAGTAGCGACGGGGTCTCGCTGTTGCTCAGGCTGGTCTCGAACTCTTGAGTTCAAGCGATCCTCCTGCCTCAGCCTCCCAGAGTGCTGGGATTACAGGTGTGAGCCACCGCACCTGGCCATGACTTACTTAGCTTTTGTTAAAACACTTCTCCCCAGGCCATCATGGGAAGGAGAGGCCCACTGCAAGTGCAGATATGGTTATAAAGAGGCAAGAAGTCTTGTGCAGTCTATCGGATGGCTCTGTCTTCTCTGTGACGTGTAGGACAGGGCTGTGTGCTGAATATGAAATACACTTTGCCTTCTGGGAGCTTGTGGTCCTTTCTATGTACTGGTCTGATGATTTCTTTTATAGTGACTACAGGATATTGTTAAACTTAGTCCTACTTTAAATTGGATCTGTGTTAAACTTTGGAGTATATTTTACTTTTCAAAATTAACTTGTTGGTTTTTTCCTTTATTAGGTAATCTATCTAGTCAATATAGAAAACGTGACTAAAAACAGAAGAGTAGATAATCCTGAGCATGAAGTCGACCGTTACCCCTCTGCCCCAAAATAACCACTGTTAAAGTTTCGATATGTCTTTCCTGTATAATCTCTGTCCATGATTCTTCATTTGCAATTTTATATAGTTGTGACACTATTTTGCCTACTTCTTTGCTTTCATTTATTTAAGGAAAAAAGTTGAACACAAAGTTGTGTGTCTCAGAGGACCCTCTCTGCAGGTGGGTGGGGCCTCTGTCCCGGAACAGCTGGACAGAGCTTCATTGCCTCTGGCCATGTTACCTGAGGTCAGGGCCTCCCTGCCAGCCAGGTCACCCTGAACGAGCAAAAATCCAGTACTCAGCCTTCCAAGGAAGTTTTTCTGGCTTCTTCTCTCTTTGGAGGCTGAGGGGTCACAGTCAGTGTGTCCAGAAGAGAAGCTGGCACTGATCAGTTAACCAATACTGCTTTCAAACAGTTTTCACCAAAATATTCCAATCAAAGCAGAGAAATGCTTGCAGGGCCTGGCCCTGGGGAAGTCTCATCTGCAGCTTCAGGGATCTTGGGGCCAGCATCTCTGCACTTAAGCATGCTGTGAGCTCTGAGGAGTCAGGAAGTTTGCAGATAAGTGCAAACTTGGGCATGGAGGGAAAGGTCTTCTCTTCTTTCACAACAGCATGTGGACAGTGCCTCGTTGAGGAGGTGAGAAGCAGAACAGGGAATTTTGGAGTCTTGCCATATTAAGACAAGGATCAAGAACTCAGTGAGGGCAGAGCACAAGGGAGTGGTCCCAGGCCCAGTAAAGTGTTTATTCTTTCAACAAACAGGCTCAATGATAGGCACTAGGATGCCCACAGAAGCTGAAGGAGGAGACCACAGGCTGGCAGGAGCATAGGTGTGTGGCATCAGAGCAGGAAGCAATTCCGTGAAGAAGCAACTCTGCCCCAGCTGCATCCTGCAGGAGCGAGGGGAGGGGGAGATGTCATTTCATAACAAGGGACTTTCCTTAATACCTAGGTTTCATATTAATTGATGCTTTCGAAATTAAAAGAAACTCTTTCTGTATAGAAGGAGTCCCCCATCAGGTCATGCAGTGTTTAACAATTGTAGTAATAGTTTGGCCATATTCTCATGGAAAAAAATAAGGGTCCTCCCCCTCCGAAGACTATGCAGCTCCAGGAAGCCACCTGAGAATCTTGTGTTGGCTCCTGTACCAACTCCACCCTCCTCCCCAGTCTCTATTAATCCGTTCCCAAAACGAAATGTCACCAGATGGCCCTGCAAATGTCACCTGGCCGTCAGCATGGCTTCACCCAAAACAGGGAGGCATTAGAGAATCTAATCCATAGTTCATTTCTTTCATATCAGATAAGCTTGGGATCCTTTACTGGGCATGTAGTGCTTTCTTAACACACTGGGTTGGATGGTAAGATCCACAATCCTGCTGATATTAAAGAACATTGCTTTACATTTATGGAGGAAGGCCCCAGTGACTCACAGATCCTGAGCGTTCTTTGAGAATTTCTCTCTCGTTAGCATTTAATACCAGATTTCACTGCCCTCTGCTTCGTGAACTGCACACTCCCTCGGCATTCTCAATACCTTGAGCTATTTTTAGCATTTAATCCCTTCCAGGTATCAGAGCCATCAAACTTCCTTTTTTTTTTTTTAACAGTAGAGAATCCTTCTGTATTTTCAGATTGTACATGGATGATTTTTAGGAATTGAGCTAATCCTTTTTTAAAATGGGGTTTTCTTTTACTGTCTCTTAGATTTCATAGCCAGTCGTGGGCGTCAGACCCTTATCCTGGCTCTGCTCTGGACATCTCTCGATTCTAGCAGTTGTAGAAGTAGCTGAGGTCAGAGTGACTGATCCTGGAGAAAGAAGAGCCAGCTGAATTCCCCAAGGGAAGGAAATTACAGGGCCGCAGCCAGGGGTGGGGGGCAGGGGATGGGTGTGCTGCTGGGCTCTCAGGCAGAGGCGCCGCACACCCTGATGTGGTTTTGAGCTCCCCACAGCCTTGGGGGAGTGGCTTCCAAAGGGTTCAGAAAATTCAGAAATGGGTTTGGAATGGGAAACTTCAAGTGGGTCCCTGCCGACTTTCACAACCACTTACTCTCCTTACTGGGGGTTAAAAGTGTCTACAGTGTTACCAGATGTGAATGTACTTCGCGGCCACTGAATTGTACACTTACAAGCAGTTAAAATGATAAATTGTATGTTATGTATATTTTACCACAATAAAAAAATATATAAAACACACATAAAAAAAAAAAAAACCATAAAAACCCTCTACCAGGGTGCAAATGAGATTTGGAGCAGCGGAGGAGAGCCCAGACCCAAGTACAACGAGCAGCGCCTGCCCCCAGCTGGTCACAGGACCAATATCCCTGAGGGGCACCTCTTGTTTTAGAATAGGGTCAAGGCAGTGAGGGCTGGGCTTCCTCAGCTTCCCAGGGCCCTGGCCCACCACTCTAATAACATCTGTCCTAACAAAACCCACCCATTTCATATCTTTCTCTTCCCCTAATTCTCACTTCTCGCCGACCCTATGCAAAGTTCCCTCCTGGGTACTGAGTGCAACCATTGGAAAAACAAAACAAAAATCTAAATTAAAAAAAGTTTTTTCTTTTCTATTAATTAGCAAAGTAGCCAAGGACCAGCACTGTGGTTGAACCTCCGACTCTGTGTTCCTGTGTGGGGCTGGATTCCCAGCCAGGTTCTGCAGGAAGAAGAAGGGACTCGAGAGGCGTGCGGAATGCCTACTGCAGCCCCCAGTTGCAGGGCTCTCATGTTTCCCAATTAATTTCACCAACGTGACATAGGCATTATGCCCAAATTTACAAAAGAGGACATTGAGGTATAGAGGGGCTCATTACTTGCCTAAGGTGGCACAAGTAATAGAGGGAGGCAAAGTTTGAATATAAGTCTATTTAAAGCCTGTGTCCCAAAACACGTGTGTTTTTTTTTTCTATTATATCATTCTTCAAAATATCTGTCTCAGTATGAGAGTATACTTTGAACAATGCTTTCATCAACTCTGGAATGAAAATGAGTTTGTATCATGATTTGAATCTAGCACACTCAGAAGAGCCGCTGGCATTCCGCTGTGTTCTTCACCCTGCACCCACGAGTCACTCTGCCCAGGACGCCCTGCCCATGGTGGCTTGTGCCCTAGCATAGATTTTGCTGAATGGGTGATACATCAGAGCCTGAGTAAGGAACAGGCTGGCCAGACAG
Source organism: Indri indri (assembly GCA_004363605.1). Taxonomy (NCBI): domain Eukaryota; kingdom Metazoa; phylum Chordata; class Mammalia; order Primates; family Indriidae; genus Indri; species Indri indri. The sequence continues at coordinate 9,163 of RJWJ010041887.1, read as the reverse complement.
ATTTCCAGGAAACTAATCGATAAAGGGTACTAAGACATTGAGGTGGAGGAAACAATTAATCAGTATTTTTTCTGGAAGAACATTACATGCAGTTGGGAATGATACTTGAATAAGCCACTTAGGGATAGCCATGACATTTCCCAACATCTCTGTTTGCGACGATGCTCGCTAACGTGTCTTCCGAAGGTGTAGGCAGATCCGATCGACTGCAAGCTTTGAGCTTGAGCTATGTGGTTGTTAGACAAGAGAGTAGCATGGCCTCCAACAATCCTCTTTCTCTACCCATCACAGCAGCCGACTTCTCTTCGAATAAGTACTGAACAGATATTTAAATAACATCAGCTCAAAGGTTGGCCAGAGTCACGTCTTAGGGCCAGAGGGAGGAAATAATTGCGTGCATCTTGACACTACCTAAAAACAAACAGATCAACTTTCAGCTTTTAAAAACCTGTCTAAATAATGTATAAAACAGCTATTTGTGGTGGATTCCCCACCCTGATCCCATGGCTCTCGCTCACTATGCTTGCGAGGGTGGTCACCTGTGGAGTTAGGTCAGGCATGGGGTAAGCATCAACTTGGCAAGAAAGCCAGTGACTTTCATGAGATCATGCTTTTGCCTTAAAAACATCAAGATCAAAGTGGCCACTTCAAAAAGTCCTGCTTCTGTATAAATAGCCAGGGTTTCAAAATTTATTTTTAATGATTTTTATGCCCCCTTGGAAAAAAATAAGTGGTTATGTATTGTCTATTTCTTAGGGGTTGAATATCATGAACTTTGGTGGGGAAAGAGACTGATACCTCAGTCTGTAAGATCTTTATACAAGGAATTATCTGTGTGTGTCGTTTAGGGCAATGGTTACATATTCAAGAGTCTGCCATCTGTGCTAATTGACCAGGGACGTGGCTAGCCAGGGTCAAGCTCCCACAGTCAGTGCCAGAGGCCCCTGAGGCTGTGGGCAGCCAGTCTGATGGCAGCCACCTAATGCATGATGCAGTGGCGATGCTGGCCTACTTTTGGGAGCAGGCCCTGAGTGACGGGCTCCCCATGTGGGAGCTGCGTGTTGGACCGGAGCTCCAGACTGCTTGCTCGCTCGCTGCCGAGAGCTTTACCCTGTCATCATTGATTTTATGGGGAAAGAAAGCATTTCCTTTCGTAAACACCATACCAGTCTTCAATAAGATGATGTAATGGGATTAATGATGTACTTTCCAGAATCCTCATCGATTCTGAAGATGGAAGTAGAAACTTGAGATGAGGCTAAGCTATGTTTTGTCAACATTTTGCTGCTCTAGTAAGCAAAGTATCCTCAGACGAACAGTGAACTGTCTTGAAAGATATGCTGGTATTTGAATACTCAGGGCTGGGCAGATTCTGTTTTATTTACAAATATCACCAGGAGTGTGACACTCAGGCCTGAGAGTAAGGAGAAAGGAAGAGAAAAATAATGAGTAACCAACCTCCCTATTCCAGATCCCGCTGTGTGGATGAGCTGGCGGTGATTGGCTTTTGAATGTGTTTTCTGGGAAATAGACCCCACAGGAGTGGTAGGGACGAGACGAGGGTGGGAGGGGGCAGCGGGACCACCAGGCCTTGCTGTGCTTTGCAGGTCCAGGTCAGCCATCGCCCGAGGAGGGCCCAGACAGGGAGCACTCGTGTGGCTATTTAGCCAAACCCCAACTGGCCCAACAGACAAATGACCATCCCTGAGGGTTTGGGACACGTATTTGCTTGTGAAGTTCTGTGAGACTTTACCCAGAGTAGAGCAGTCTGCTTCAGACAGACTTCTGGCATAAATGATTTTAAAGGAAGTGGCCTTTTTCCTTCCTGAAGAATTATAAACACATATAAAATTAGAATCTCAGGAGTTTCTGTACAACTGATGTCTAGCCACATCAGAGAGGGAGAAGAGATGAATGTTGTCCAGCAAGGCAGCTGGGTCTGTGCAGCTGTCCCGATTACCTGCGCTGGGATTGGCAGAGGGTTTGCATAGACTAGTCAGAAAGTTGTGCGGCAGACATTCAATACTAAAATCGATGAATGCGCTCTATTTGATACCCACTTGTCTTGTCTACCTGGGTGACAATAGGACCCAGAGATTCATAATTTGGAGTTTGGAAAGATATGATGCCTCTAGTTGGTTTTGATCTGAATTACAAAGAAAAATGAAGTGTTAGGGTAGATATTGATGTTTTTTGAGGATAGTAAGTGAATCAACTGGTCTGTGATGACTGTGTAATTTGTGTCTAGCCCTGTAGGGAATAGTATAAAATAATGTGACACGTGCTCCCTGCAGTTGTTAGAGAAGATGAGACACACCTATGAAATGCTGAAGACACAATACAGAGTGGGAGTCATACAAATGTGTGAGACACACGAGATCACTGTGAGCTAGGAAGAAGAGAAAGGCATCGTAGAGTAAGCAGTTTGGCGCTGGTCCCTGAGGGTTTCGAGCGAGTGGAGTGATCTCCAAAGTGGGGTGGGGAGATGACATACATTGGGGTACAAGAATAAAATATTAGAACTTCTGTTTATGCTTTCTCATCTTTATTATTTCTCTTTTTTGGTATACGTTTATCATATATTTTGTCAGAATTTTATACATGTATATAATTTATAAGTAAATAAACATACATATGTGGGTGTAAATACCCTAAAATTTTTGATATGCATGTGCTAGTTATAAATTTATTTTCTATCAGCTTCAAATTCACCCTTCATTGCCTATGCTGGAAAAGCCAAGTTGGGACCTTTAAATATGTTTCCTTTCACCACCTGGCAGAGTGCTAAACTCTGTCAGCAGATGGTGCTGGAGAGGCATTGCCAGAAGAAGGGGTTTTTTCTTCTCAGTTCTGGTGTCCTTCTCTCAGGCTTCTGCAGGGTGGCACAGCTTCTCCAGCACCCAGTGCCCCTGGAACCCTTTTGGGGTGGGGGTGGGGTTGTAGCATAGTGCCCCCGGCAAGATACCTTCGATGAACAGCTTTTCTGGCACCTAGATGGCAGATTTCTGGCAAGTGCCAGAGGGCTGATCTGATGTAGGACTGCAACAACTTCTCTGCCCTCTGAGTGATGGCTGTGTCCTCTCCAACAAGGTCTGGGTCTCAGCCTTGATCCTTGAGGGCAGGGAGGATCTCTTCCCTGAGCGCTCTATCTCAGCCCAACAAGAAATGGCTGCTCCTGTGTCTGCTATTCCTATATTCTTTAGAGTTCTTTTTTACTTCTTGCTAACCAATCCCTCATTACTCCAATCCTCTGTTATAGTTAATAATTCTTTAATCATAAAAAGGATAATTATAATTATTCTTTAATTATTAGTTAATATTTAACTTTCCCTACCCAAATTACTGGATGGTTTCTCTCTCCTGAATGGACCTGAATTGATTCAATGTAATTGTATCAGTAAAAAAATTGCGGCGTGCACTGACAATGTATTTATTATGTTCATGTACCGTCTTACTATTAGTAATTTTCCTGAGCACGTTAAAACATAGCACAAAAAATTTAATAAGACAAAAAAATTGTATATTTGAAACACTGTATTTTAACTGTCTTGATTATACTGGCTTTATACTGTCATTAGCAAATATCTTAAGTAACAATATAGACCACACATGGTTAACCATTAATATTAGTATATAAATATCAACATTTCAAATAATGTTTTTGATTGGATTGAGCGAGGGTGCCTGTGTCCATCTTCATATTAAGTATGAGTAGACTTTATTTTATTGTTAAAATAACAAAGATAAAGAGAAGTTATTTGGTTTCCTTACCCTACTCCAGATCACCACATCGCACATGTCTGGAGCACACAAACACACTTCGGACACCCATGATCTAAGTCAGCTCCTGTCTCCCTTCTAGTCCATTACCTACACTGCAGCCATAGTGACCCACTTAAAAACCATGCCACTTTCTTGCTTAAAATGCTTTACTGGCTCCCTATCACTCTCATGATAAGCTACAAAATTTATTTGTAGACCATTTTGAGCTGGCCACCAGTTTGCAGACGTGTGTGTCCTTAGGCCATGGTGAATCTGATGGTCCCCAAACCCTGGCAGGACCAACTCAGTCTTTTCCCCTAGTCTTGCCTCCTACCCTTGGTCACCCCACAAACAGGCCTGAGGTGGGGAACACACAGTGAGGGATCCGGCACCAGGGCTTTTCCTGTTGGAAGCCAGGACCTGAGGCTTGGACTTCCTCCTTTAATCTGATACATGACCCTTCCTCAGTTCTGAAAAGCTCTTAACTAAGTTATGTAATTCAACGTCCTGCTTCCCCATGCTCTCTGCTGATTGTGTTCTCATCTGTTCTCCTTTCCTCTGCATAATCCTCTGCTGTGCCTTTGCAAGAAGCTTCTGCTGTGCTGGGTCCACTGTGATGCATTATGATTTGCTCTCGGAGGTGGAGGTGCCAGCCTTGGGTGTGCAGGGGCAGTTGAAATATAGCCATAATCTTACTTGGCACTGTCACCTCAGCACCCACAGTGACAGCGTTGCTGTCCTGCTCCCCCAGCTCTCCCAGTGGGAGAGGCTGCCCCTTTATAAATGCTGTGATCCCCTTTTCTCTCTACGCCTCAGTTCTCTCCTAAAGATACCAATAACTGTATCTACCTATGGAGTTGTTGTAAAAAACAAATGGATTAGTGCTTGGATTAGTACCCGTGATACAGTAGAGATTTCAATAAACATTAACTATTATTTTTCTCAAGGTCCACAACCAAGATAAAAATATATTTCCATAGGTTTTCTCCCTGCTACTTGTCTCACTGCCATAGCTGACCCTACCTGAAACCTGAAAGAGACAATGTGCTCTTTCCTGCCATCAGACTCCTAGATCTGAGCTTCCCAGCTGGCACAAGAGCCAGCTGCAGGACATGAATACGCCACAGATGACCTACAGGTGTGCTGAAATACTCATTTCCCCTCAGCTTTCTAGGAGGCTGGGTGGGCTCCCTTCACCCCCAGCCTCACCGCCTTACCAGCTGATTTACCCCAGAGTGCACTGCAGATGTGACTGTCTGTGTTTGCCACAACCCAAAACATTACAGAAGCACTGTGTTAAAATTACCTTTTTCTCTTCCTCTCTTATCTCTTTTGCTGACCTTTCTGGCCCCAACTCAAATCCCACCTTCTTTTTAAATTCTTCTTTCCCTTCCTCAGCCAGAAGGAACAGAAGCATCTATGTGATGCAGGTTACCCCACCTTTCTCGGTAGGCTTCTACTGCAGTTATCGTCTGATCCATCAATTAGACAATGAAATGAATGTTCTGCCCTTAGGACATCTTTTACACGCTAATACTGAGTTAAAGAATGAGGAGAGGGCAGTGGGATTGATGGGACTGACCATGGAGATCATCGGGTCAGATGGTATGTAGAGAGAGGAAAGAAGCCTTATCAAGGTTAAGTGGAGCTTATCCCATGTCATCTGGACTTGGAATTGGGTCTGGGAATGCCCTTGGAATTAAGGGCAGGGAGGATATCTTTCTTGAGTGTTCTATCTCAGCTGAAGAGGCAATGGCTGCTCCATATAATCTCATAACTATTCCACAGTTGTGCTGTCTGCATTTCTCAAGCTGTGTCTTTCCTCCCAGTTATACCAGGAACTCCTTGGGGGCCCAGTCCTTTCCTGACTGTCCTGTGTCTGCTGCAGTGAGCCTTGCCCAGGGCCTTGCACAAAGTGGGAGCTCAATGTTTCTTATTTGAACCTGACTGTTCATATGCGAACCTTTCCCTTGGCTTTCATTTGGGAATCACACCTAAATCGTTCCAGAGGGATGATAGTTTCTTTTCTGCTCACGAACTGTCTCAGGTCTAGGGTGAGATAACCAACAATGTGTTTGAGCCTGTCCAGGAGCTGAGTTGGGTCACTGTAGTTACAGTCAACAAACGGTAATAAGGCCATCAGAGGATGGAAGACTTAGTTTCAAGAAGCTAATTATCTGGATCCCAATTATAGCTCTAGCACAGAAAGAAAGACTGATGAGTCTACCACTTGGACTTTCAAACTGCAGTCGTTTTTCTAGTCCTTGAAATTTAATTTCGTTACCTTCTTCGAAACTCTGACATTCAGCATCCACGTTGTCCCTTGGGGGTGAAGTGGCTTCTTCTGTATTTCAGTGTTCTAAAATACAAGCAGTTCACTTTGGGCCGTAGCCTTAGCAACCTTTGCCTGGCCTGGGGGCTTTGCCCCTTCTGCTCTTTCTGTCCTCCTCCTCCCAACCCGCCTTTGTGTCCCACAGTGCAAGCACCCCAGGGAGGGGAGGAGGAGGAGAGGATGCCCTGCTGCAGTTACTCCTCTGAGCTCCCCTGGCAATCCTTTCCCTTTGTGATCTAATCACTTAAACTGACTTTACAGCATTTGAGAAGTAGCAAAGGTGACTTTTTGAACCTTATGAGCCAGTCCTTTGGAGATAACTGTCACATTTTATAGCAGATGCAATTAAAAGTAATTGTGATCATCAGTGATTGAAGTTCTACTTACAGGTTCTATTATTTGAAAAATAATTATTATTTCTACTTCAGTTTTTTTCTAGTCTGTAATATTAAACATGCTAATCCACGCATTCCACAATTCTGTGTTGGTTACTCCATGCCAGGCACTGTGTTGCTATGTCCTAGGTTCTCTGCCTTCATGGTGTTTCCACTAGGAGAAAGACAGATATTAAGCAAATAAAAACACAGATTGTCATTTAATTAAAATAGTGAGAAGTGTACAAGAAAAAATACAAGGTCTTCCAAGGACCTATGACAAAGGAGAAAAACCTGGTATGGGAAGTCAGGAAAAGTGTCTGCAAAGAACCAGTGTTTATGCTGAGGCCGAATTGTGAATAGAAAGTAACCAGAACAGGGCTAAGGAGAAGTTGTGCAAAGAGCATTTCACAATGGAAGAGCAAGCCATGTGAAGCATTCGGGATTTCCCCTCACTAAACAACAACAGAAACCAACTGCAGGACTTTTAGGAGGAGAGTGATATGATCTCATTTGCATCTAAAAAATAGCCCTCTGGCTGTTATGTCGCAAAGAGGGCATCTTGGGAAATTGTCAAGGGCTACACTGGTATTGTCTTACCTTGAGAGAACAGAAAAGGGAGCCAATGTCTGGTTGTTTGGAAAAACATATTACGAATACCAGTGTAAGACAAAAATAATATTATTTTTATACTAGTCTTCATGATCTGGTAATAAAAACATTTTAAATTATTGGTATTACTAAACTTTGCCTCCCCAAGCAAAGTAATGCAGATGAACCAGTAACGATTGGACCCTAGCTTCTCTGAGAGGGTCCTTAAGATAGCTAGGCAATGAGAAGTAAGCCTCTGATTTATTAATTTCGGGTAAATGGATAACCAGAGACCGCAACCCTACTCCTCCTACTTTTCCTAGCATAGGAACCTTGGCAGGAACCGAACAAAATCAGAACACAGTCCAGGAAGAACCACCATCTTGGAAAAGTGTCCACAATCGTAAGGTGGTGGCATCTTGCCCCAGAGCAGCGAGACTAGGGTGGAGAAAGGGTGGATGGCCAGGGCCATCGAATCCATCTGTTTTCTTTATTTATCTTTTTCCCCAGCTTTACTGATGTACATTGACAATAGAAATTGTATATATTTAAGGTGTACGATGTGATGTTTTAATCTATGTATATATTGTGAAATGATTACTACACTCAAACTAATGAACAATCCATCACCTAACATAGGTACAGTTTTGTGCATGTGTGGTGAGAACACACGCAATCTACTCTCTTAGTAAATTTCAAGTATACAATACACTATTATTAATTATAGTCACCACACTGTACATTAGAACTCCAGAGTTCATACATCCTGCATAACTACTTATCTTTTTTCTCAATATTTTAGCATAAAGAAAAATGAAAAAATATGAGATACTTACATGTTAATGTTTTTTCATATTTGATTCTAATAATTTCATGAATAAATAAAATAGTACATACATACTCAAAGCCCTCCCAGCTCCTGAGAAAACCTTAAAGTTGGTGCATATCCTTCCTGTGCATATTTTTATCTTACTACATATAATTATATCCACAAACAGAATATATTCCTTAGTACGTGTTGAAATTTTTTATAAGTATTAATAGCATCACAATTTACATATCCTTTACAATTTACTTTTTTCTTTTAATACTTTATTCTCAAGGCTTATCCACACTGATACTTGTACAAATAGACTGTTTTAATTGTTGTCCTGAATTCTATTTTATGGATAAATTATAGTTTGCTTATCCATTCCTTATAATTGATGACTAGTTAGATCAATTCCCCTTTTTGCTAAAAAAAATGCCATAATGACTATCCTTGTGCATATGCCCTTAGGGCATTTCTAGAAATGAAACTGCTAAGGCTTGGGGTATACACATAATTCAATTTTATTGGATATTTGCAAATTGGTTCCCAATGTAGTTATGCCAATTTGTACTCCTAATGGAAATATATGGGCTTCGGTATCTACATGTTCCCAAAAACTTGGTTAATTTCTGACAATCTGATAGATGTTAAATTGTATCTTATTATTTTGATTTATGTTTCCCTGATTACTAACAAAATTTGAACATCTAGTTACAACATATTTTTATATATTATATATACTTTTAGGATTTCTGCTCTTGTGAATTGCCTGCTTATTTAGTTTGTCCGTTTTTCTCTTAGGGTTATTCTTGTTCATAAATTGTTAGGAGTTTTTTACTTTCTGGTTACAATTCATATTACAATTATTCATGTTGTAATATTTCCTCCTAGTTTAGAGCTTAATTTTTAACTTTGTATCTTTTGTCATACAGAAGCCTTTGATTTTAATATGGTCAAATTTGTCTCTTCATTCCTTATGGTCTGCAGTTTTAGACTCTGCTGTAAGAAGTCTTTCCTTACCCCAGCATCATAAAAAGAGCCTCCTAGATTATCTGCTAAAGCTTTTAAAGTTTTAACATTTTATAATTAATTCTTTGGTCTATCTGGGTTTTTTTTTAAATGTGGTAAGTGTGTGAGTTAGGCATCCAAGTCTTTCTTTTTTCATAAGAATGTCTATATTCATTATCCATTGTCCAATAATATTACATAACAAAAAATTAGAACACCTTGGTGACGCATATGTATGTTGCTCATGTGCTTGGCAACATACCAAGTGGATCTGAGCTGGGCCCA
>RJWJ010041886.1:0-13291 GCA_004363605.1 Indri indri | reverse complement strand
CTTAGTTCTCTCTTCCCAAAGAAAAGAGCAGTATCAAGGCACACTGAAGGTCACATGTTGCTGCTACATCCTATGAGTCCTACTCTGTGTTCAGGCTGGAGTCTCCCGTGGGGCAGAGGAGGGCCTAGGTGTCTGTCCTTCCTTCCTCTGTCAGGCAGGCCCCAGCCCCCACCCACCAGCCAGCCTTAATGACCTGCTGGCTGGCTGTTTCCTTAGAGATAAACTGGACAAACAAGGAAATACCTTCCGGAGAAGGCCACAGCCAGGATCAAAGGCTTGGGCCAATAAATGTGGCAGCAACATCAGTAGCACAACAGCAGATGGCAGGGTTGCTCCACTGACACCCACATAGGAGTCCAAGACCCAAGAGAGAGTTAACAGCACTTTTGTTGACACTTTATGGAGTTCATGAAGCCTTTGAACCAATACCCTTCAACGTTTTCTGACACCACAAGTGTGTGGCAGGCAGGGTAAGGGTTTTTAACCTTCATATTATAGAAGAGGAAACAGCCTCAGTGAGGTTAACTGACCTGCCCCTACGTGGGAAGGCCAAGAGACTCTTGTAGGAGAGGAGTCAGAATGCCTGGGTTCAAATTCCAGCTATGCTACTTACTAGCTCTGTGACTTTAGGCAAATAACCTCCATTTCCCTATTTTTAAAGTAGATAAGACCCGTTTTACATTTATTGGGTTGTTGTAAGGATTAAATAGGATAAGGCATGTAAAATGTTAGGACAGTGTCTGGCATGGAGCACTTAATAAATGGTACCTATTACTGCAATTATGATTCTACCACACTTGTTTAGACAGGAGGGAACGTGAGAAAATGAATGCAGCTTTCAGCATGACAGAAAGTACCTTGTTGTCAGCCAGCACATTACAACATAGTCTCTGGTTGCCATGTGTGTCATTTCTTCACTTGCCTTCCTGGAGTCACAAATTTAGCGGAAACAATCTGTTGCCTGATGAAATGACCAGTCTTCTATCTGCACTGGCCCTTTTCCAGAGTATAGGCATTAGTAATCGCTTCTCAAAAGAGAAAGCTCAAATAGCCTGGGTTTGTGATCCTGAGAAAGGAGGCCCTGAGAGCTCCCAGGGGCTTTAAGAGTGGTGGATTTTCCCTGTGATAATGTCAAGTGACAGAGACCCAGGTCAGGCCCATAATGAGTGACAGGTGCAGATTTTACATCCTCCTAGGCCAAATACCTCTGACAAGGGTGAAGGGACAATCGTCAGAAAAGTTGTCAAGGTTCTTTGGCTTGCCCAGAGGCCAGGTCACCATTCATACCTCCACACTCGAACTTAACAGGCTACAAAGGACATGTACTCTGGCTGCTCTCCTGGCCTCTCCCAAGGAGAGGGAGCCAGTTCCAGAGAGCTTCAGAGAGAATATCCCCAGATCTAGAATCGATGACACTGTTCAAGGGAAAACTAGCGGTACACAGAGTTTGAAAAGGCCTGTTGGGAAAGCTGGGGAAAAGCAACAGCAGGGCTGGTCAGCCGTGCGTCCAGGAGATCAGAAGGATCCTGGCCAGGAGCCTAACTACACCAGTACAATTACAGACTGGGCTATTTCCAGAAGTTTGTCAGTTGGCCTCCACTGCACAGCCCCAGGTTCCACTTTTAAGTGGCTTCCTATTGTCCTGTGCACCTGAGAATCTGTCAGAAGGCTATGAGAGGCAGGATTACGGATGTGACTACAGACAGGGGGATGGGGTAGTGCAAGGAGGAAGCGAGGGGAGAGGAGGAGTTTGGACCGGACCCCAGCAATTTCTCCATTCAATATCCAGCCCCACCCTGTGACTAGGAAAACAAAGGTGTCAGGGGAAGGGGGGAAGAAAAGTCATTTCCTTTATTGTAACTGTAGCCCTGCTGGGTAAGAGCAAGTGTGGAAGGCACCATGAAGAATGACTTTCTCTGTAGCACAGAGGGAGGGTCCTGCTTCTAGCAGGCCTGCACCCATGCACTCTAAATTCATCAGAGAATCACTGGCAAGCTGAAGTGGAAGAGGTCTCAAAAGACCATTCAGGCTGATGCCCCATGCTCCTCATACCCCGAGTTATCTCTGGGGTCAAATAGTCTTCCCAGCCCCAAAGATCTTCCTCCAATTTGGGCAAAAATCAAATTGGATCCAAAAGACAGCTACTCTCTCCAGGGCAAATGACCAGGCTCCACCTAAGGGTGCCATGGCAACCAGTTTAAATTTACCATGGGAAAGAGCTGGATTAGAGAGTCTCTGTCCTTGAGGTGAAGCTGCAAACAGGAGACTGAACCTAGATGCTCCACGTGACCAATGAACGTATAATAAAGGAATAAACGTATACTTGCAGGTGTATGTAGACACACATTCACAAAATAATATGAAGTGACAGCTACTGATTATTAAGGGTTTTCTATGTGTCAAGTGCTATGCTCGTCACTTTATATAGGTTATCACGTTTAATCCTCCTTAACAACCATGTGGGATGAGTAATATCCTTATCTTCATTTTACAGATGAGGCGCCTGAAGCTCAGAGAAGTCAGTTAATAAAGTGCAAAGCCAGGATTTAAAACCACAGTCTTATTCTATGGCTTGTACTCTTATCCACCAGGCTAATGTGCCTTACTTCTTCCTTATATATATGTATTTGTGTGTGATCTTTCTCTCTCTCTCTCTCTCACACACACACACACACACACACACACACACAGCTAACCAGCTAGCATCTGACCAGCTCTACAAATGACCCAAGGTCTCAATTTTTAGGCCAGCTCTTGTCATTCACGGTCTAAGTGACCTTGAACAAGTCCTTTTGGTTTCAGGCCTCTCATCTGTGATGTGAAGGGGTTATACCATACAGTAGTTGGTCCCTACTCCTTCTGAAGTTCTTTAGCTCTAAGAGAATCCAGAAATTCCAAAAGATTAGCTTGCTATACTTTGTTTCACTTATTTTGGATAGAAAATATTCATACAAATAGAAAAACAGCAGGAACAAATCTGACCATATGGGTTAGATGCCAAGGCAAGACCCGGTCTGTGAACTCACTGGGTTCTGATACTGCTTGTTAGTCTCAGCTGTAAAATGAAAGGGCTACAGGTCCCTTATAGCTCTGATACTCTCTGCTTCTGTCATACTAAATGGAACAGAAAAGGCAGAATCAACTTTTCTAGGAGTAAAGGGAGGAGGAACCAGGGTGTAGCAAGATCCACAGAGAGGATTTCAGAGCTCTGAGTTATAACTAAACGGGCAGGAAAATGTTGGTTCCTCTCCAACTCTTCTAGAGCCCAGATATCTCTGAGCCAACCCCCCCCAGGGGAAGGCACGTGTTTAAAGGTCAATTAAATTACTTGATATCAGCACAGGGGATGCTTTACAACAAGAGCTGTGTGTGGGAGCTGGAATTTACAGCACATGGTGCCTGTCTACAGTCTGCCTTATTCTCAGGACACGAGCACAGCCTGACCGCTTCAGACCTCGGGGGCCAGACATGCCCACCCAGCCTCTGGAGCCGACAGTTCCTCATTCCACCGACGTGGAGTGACTATAGGCCAGGCACTGTTTTATGTTCTGGAGAATACAAGGACAAGCTCCTCCCACTCCTGAGGATTCCAGTCTGATGAGGGGAAGGAACCACCACTCAGTGGGTGCCTACCATGTACTGGGTGCTTAGTAGATATCATTTCATTCAATCGCCACAAGTCTATGAGATAGATTATTTAACATCCCTGTTTTCCAAATGAGGAAACTGAGCCTCAGGCAGCAGCAACAAAGAGGAATGAATCTGACTTTAAAGTCTGTATAATTTTCAAGAAACTGAGTTGCCTCCAAAAATAATCTAAGAGCTATAATAAAGTTAATATCAAAAAGTAGGGAGGCATCCCACACTGAAGAAGAGCCAGCTCTGCCAACCACACTAAAAACGATCCTTGAGGCATCTGCATAACCAGAAGTGCAGCAATGAGAAAGTCACTCTTTCTAGGCCTCGGTTTCCTCACCCATAAAATGTGCTGGGAGAAACCCTGGAAAGGGCTCCGACTGTCCCCCTACCCTGCCTCCAGCATTTGTGGCTCTTCCAATTTAACCTGGTTTCAGGAGGGCCACATTTGAGGTTTGGTCATGAGCTCTTCTTTGGCACGCTCCTCTTCCCACCCTCACACTGAGATTGAACTTTTTTTCTCTATTTTCCAGAAAATGAAATAGTGCCTGGCAGTACAATGGTAAAGACAGGAGGACAGAGGACAGACTCACTTACCGGAAGCAAGAGCTGTGCCAGGCTTCATTGACAGTCCTGTACAACCTCTGACTTGGAGCAACATGGTCCCCACAGCCCCGACACCTCCAGGCATCTTCACCTGCACACAAAACCAGAGGTTCAGAGATCCAAAGTAGCAGGAGGCAAAGGAACAAGATTCCTACCATGTAGAATAAGACTGAATTAACAGAATCTCACATTGAAAGGGTTAGGCTAATGCTCTTTACATGCAGTTCCCCTCCACAAGATCTCTGGTAAGCACTTGTACAACCTCTGCTCATTTCTCCAAGTACAGGGAACTCATGGCCCCAAAAGGAGTCTCATTTCATTTTTAAAAATGATTCTGATTTTTTTTTTTGAGACAGAGTCTTGCTCTGTTGCTCAGGCTAGAGTACCATGGCATCAGCCTAGCTCACAGCAACCTCAAACTTCTGGGCTTAAGCAATCCTCCTGCCTCAGCCTCCCGAGTAGCTGGGACTACAGGCATGAGTCACTATGCCCTGCTAATTTTTTGTTTCTATTTTAGTAGAGAGGGGGTCTCACTCTTGCTCAGGCTGGTCTCAAACTCTTGAGCTCAAGCAATCCTCCCACCTTGGCATCCCAGAGTGCTAGAATTACAGGCCTGAGCTACTTCGCCCAGCTGTTCCTTTTTCTACTGAAACAAAACCTGCCTTTTCCTAGAACTTTCAGCTGTTGCTTATAGCTCTGAGTAGAAGAAATGAACAGGTCTTCCCCTTTTTAATGTCAGCCATTCCTATGACTGCTCACAGCCAGCACCCAGAAACTTCTCTGGGTTAAACATGTTATTGTCTTTTCCTATTCCTTACAAGTCCTGTTTTTTTTTCAAATTTTCCACCACCTCGTCCAGGAGCTCATTCATTCAACCAATATCCTTGGTCCTCTTGATACAAAGCTCTACGTTGGAGGCTGTTGGATAACATCATCTCTGCTGCTTAAGGAGGAAATTCAGCAGTGGCTAAGCCTTGTAATCCCAGCGACTTGGGAGGCTGAGGTGGGAGGATTGCTTGAACCCAGGAGTTTGAGGTTACAGTGAGCTATGATCAGGCCACTACGCTCCAGTCTGGGCGACAGGATAAAACCCTGTCTATAAGAAAAATTAAAAATAAACAAATCCACAGGGAGATAAACACTCTTCAATATTTCATATTGTGATTTGTCACTTAGATGTTATTTCAGAGGTAGAAGCAAAGTACTACTTTAGTTCAGAGAAACAAAAGTTAATGAGCATAAAAGGGAAAGAATAAATATTTAATGAATGTGCCTCCAATATGCCAAGAACTGTGCTAGGTGCTTTCACAGACCCTCTATCATTTAATTGTCAAAACTATCCTATGAGGCAGGTATTATTGTACCCATTTAACAGATGAGAAAACTGAAACTTGGGGTTGAGAGCAGGGGTGACTGGCCACGTGGCAGATCTTGCGCTCAAACTCAGGTCTGCCTCATTTTAAAGTCTCTGCTCTGTCCACTCCACCATGTGAGCACCTGTTCACTCCAATGAGAGAGCCAGGAAAGTCTTTGTAGAGGAAGCTGACAGTAGAGCTGAGCCTTGAAAGATGGGGAAGATTTACCAAAGGCTGAGAAAAGATGGGGAAGGGTTGTGCAGGCTGAGACCAGCATTGACGGAAGCACAGAGTCAGTACATGTTCCTCCAAAAGGGAGGTGCCCTGAACAAAACACAATACTCCTGGTATGGTTCAGATGCCAAATTCTTGAACTAGAGATCAAGCTGTGGTACCTGACTCAGCCCTAGAAAGCAGGACAAGGTTGTTACAAGACTCCCTTGTGTGCCCTGTGTATGCAGCTTTGTTCTCTCTGGGTAACTCTAGACTGCCATAGGCACAGTGACTGTCACTGAACCCTGTTTTGCAGGCACAGGGGCCATGAATAGACAAAGCATGGCTCCCGGCACTTCAACATTGCTCAGCACCATTCTGGGGCAGCCAGTCTACATAGCTGTCCTTCTGGTACCCCAGAGGAGAATTAAGCTAGCAGAAAGCTTTAAAACACCACCTTAACCCACCCGTTCCTCTCCTCTAGTTCCTCAGTGACAGGACAGAAATATGCCCATCACCCATTGTCCCAGGATCTAAAATTCTCAGACTCTCAAGAAGGGTCTTTTTGTTTTTGGGTGGCAGGGGGCAGAGAGTGCACCATCATTCTCATTTAACAGATGAGAGAATGAAAACTCGGGGCTGGGCCGAGGGGTGCCTGGCCAAGTGGCAGAGCTAGCTCCAAACTCAGGTCTGCCTCATTCTAAACTCCAGGTAAAAAAGTCAGAGACTCATTCAAATCAGGCCCAGGTCAGGTTACAGACATTGGGCCAGACAATGAATTACTGAGAGGGTTTTTAATAAACACAGACATCCCAATGAATCTTCCAAGTTCTGGAGTACCTGTTTGAAATATTTTTAAAACTCTTACATGGGAGGGTTTTCAGGGTCAGTTTATGAGCTGCCAGGCCCCATTCCCAGCAAAGCTCATTATTTTAGAGCCACACCTTGTTTCTTGTTTTTACTTTTTAACCCAAAAGGAATAGTCTCTAACCTGACCACCCACTTACTAAACAATTCAACATCTTGGCTCTGAATGACTTTTGGCTGTTTCCAAAATTCAAAGAGGATCAGGACTTTCTTACTATGAAGGTATTTGAGACAACCTGTTATTGCCACACCCTCCAGAGCCTGTCCAGCTTTCACCAGTCTTGAGAAACTCAAAGCCATTCAATCATCACTTATTTTAGCACCTGCTCCGTGTTAAGCATGAAGGACCCAAAATCAAGACCCTCTACTCCTTCCTCTCATATCTTCCTGGCCCAACCTTCCAAATGTCTCTCTAGTCCTTCCCTGTCCTTTACGCTAGCCCTAGTTCAGATCTTTGGCTTCTCTTCCCTGTCTACCGCACAATCTGAGCTGGCTCACCCAGACTCCAAGCTATCTCTGCTCCAGGTCAGACTACCCAATGTCTACACAACAAAGGCTGGACTATTCAGCATGGCACTCCTGTTCTGCATTCCATCCTGTCCAACCTCCTGGAAGGTGTGCCCCCTCTTCTGCACTGGCCCCTTCTCATTATCATTTAAGTCAGTTCAAGTCATTCCCATCAAAAAAAATCTCTGGACCTCATTTTATCCTCTAGTTACCACCCTTGCTTCTCCCCTTTAGAGCCACATGTATGAAGAAGTTGCCTAGGCCAGGCCTGGTGGCTTACGCCTGTAATCCTAGCACTCTGGGAGGCCACGGCAGGAGGACTGCTTAAGGTCAGGAGTTCGAGACCAGCCTGAGCAAGAACAAGACCCCATCTCTACAAAAAAATAGAAAAATTAGCTGGGTGTGGGGATGTGCACCTGTAGTCCCAGCTACTTGGGAGGCTGAGGTAGGAGGATGGCTTGAGCCCAGGAGTTTGAGGTTGCAGTGGGCTATGATGACGCCACTGCACTCCAGCTGGGGCAACAGAGCAAGACTCTGTCTCAAAAAAAAAAAAAAAAAAAAAAGGGTGCCTACACATCACTGCCCTCATTTCCTCACTTCCCACTTACTACATAACACACTGCAATCTGGCTTCCACCCCCACCATTTCTCTGAAACTGTCTCACTACGGTCAACAGTGATTGTTTATTGCTAAATTCAATGGACACACTTCAATCATTCTTTCAGCAAGTATTTATTGCATGCCAACTATGCATTCAACACTGTGTTGGGGAAACAGCAGCAAGCAAGAGAGAGATTAAATATAGAGCAAATATTAAACAATAATATAATTATTTATAATTGGGGCAAGTGGTAAGAAGGAGTTATCAACTAAGAAAACAGGGGCAGGGCAAAAGTGTATTTCTTGAGGAAGTAATTTCCAAGCTGAGTTCTAAAGGATGAATATATGGGCGTGATGGCTCACGCCTATAATCCTAGCACTCTGGGAGGTCAAGGGGCAAGGATTGCTTGAGGTCAGGAGTTCAAGACCAGCATGAGCAAGAACAAGACCCCGTCTCTACAAAAAATAGACAAATTAGCTGGGCATGGTGGCATGTGCCTGTAGTCCCACCTACTTGGGAGGCTGAGGCAGGAGGATCGCTTGAGCCCAGAAGTTTGAGCTATGATGATGTCACTGCACTCAAATTAACCAGGCAGGCCAGGTGTGGTGCTCATGCCTGCAATCCTAGCACTTTGGGGGGTTGAGGTGGAAGGACTGCTTGAGGCCAGGAGTTTGAGAACAGTCTGAGCAAGAGCGAGACCCTGACTCTAGAAAAAACAGAGAAATTAGCCAGGCATGGTAGCATATGCCTATAGTCCCAAATAGTCAGGAGACTGAGGCAGGGGGATTGCTTGAGCCCAGGAGTTTGAGGTTGCAGTGGGCTATGATGATGCCACTACTCTAGCCCAGGTGACAGAGCAAGACCATCTAAAAAAATACATTAAATAAATAAATTTAGGCAAAAAAGGGGGGCGGGAGGGATAACACTGGAGATGGGGATGGCAGTTGGGAGTGGGACATGTGCAAAGGCCCTGAGCCAGGAACAAAACTCGCACATCTTTAAAGTCGGCTATTGTTACTTTCAAAGGACTAGGGGAACCAAGCCTGCAAGTCTGCCCCCTGGCCTGCTACAGTCCTTCAGTAAACATTTATTGAAAGAGTAAATGGCCCTCACGATATGGCCTCAAAGAACATTTATCTCTTATCATTCCTTACAAAGGGATGCTCTACTAACATCTTTTTTTTTTGAAATAGTGTCTCCCTCAATCATCCAGGCTAGAGTACAGTGGTGTGATCATAGCTCACTGCAGTCCCAAACTCCCGGGTACAAGAGATCCTCCCACCTCGGGCTCTCTAGGAGCTAGGAGTACAGGTGCACACCACCACACCTGGCTAATTTTTTAAATATTTTGTAGAGATGGGGTTTTGCTATGCTGCCCAGACTGGTTTTAAACTCCTGGCCTCAAGTGATCCTCCCACCTAGGCCTCCCAAACAGCTGGGATTACAGGCGTGAGCCACTGCTCCTGGCCTCTAGTTACATTTTGATCTGTTTTCTATTCCCACCACAAACATTCATGTTCTTGTAGCCCGACATTCACACCTCAAGCTACTCCTTTAAGTACAAGATACTTTCCCCATATTTTCCCTAATCAAACTTCTATCTTCTCTTGATGATCTTTAAAGGCAGGCAGTATTTGTTTGATTGTGTCTATACCTGTTTTATATCATTTGTTCTTTAATTAAAGTTCACTTTGCATGCTTCTGTCTCCTTCAGTCCCTCTCTCTCCACTTTCCTCCCCCCACCCCATCCCAGCTCTAGGGGGCAAGAATTGCATCTTTTTATTTATTTATTTAGAGATGGGGTCTCGCTTTGTTGTCCAGACTGGAGTGCAGTGGCTATTCACGGGCGTGCTCCCACTACTGATCAGCACAGGAGTTTTGACCTGCTCTGTTTCTGAGCTGGGCTGGTTCACCTCTCCTTAGGGAACCTGGTGGTCCCCCGCTCCTGGGAGGTCACCACATTGATGCCTAACTTAGTGAGGACACCCAATCGGCGTAACGCACTATAGCCCAGAATTCCTGCGCTTAAGTGATGTTCCCGCCTCAGCCTCCTGTGTAGCTGGGACTACAGGCACGTGCCACTGTGTCCAGCAAGAACTGCATCTTAGTCATCTCTATACCGCCAGGGCCTAGCACAGGGCCTGATGCAGAACAGACACTCTTTTATGTGGTGAATCCAACTGAAAAGCTGGATCCAACTGCCAGCCATAAAGGTAATTTCCAAAGATAAGCTCCAAAGGTCAGCAGGGATGATTCCACTGGAATAAGTGTTCTGGCTGCCAGACTAGCTACAGGTAAAGTCTTGTGTGGATAAACCTGGCCTTAGTTTATCTGTTATGCATTCACACTGCTTTTCTGTTAGAAAGTACCCAAGCAAGGATATTCTCTTTAGCTCCCTTAACAATCTTGAAAGCCAATGATCCTGATTCTCCTACAACCTCTCTTCTAGGAAATATAAGAGAAATATAATACTGGAGTGCAAACTCTTGGAGATTTCTATGAGGCCCAATGGAAGACCAATCCAGAGTCCAGTCTGCCTGGGAAGTTCTTCCTCTAGGAAAGTATATCACTGTACCAGGCTGTTCACCTTCTCCCCTCTACGGTGTTTACCTCTCACATTTGCAGACTTATCAACAGTGGCTCCTGATTGTTAGAGTCCAGAAAGGGAGCTTGATTAAGTAAATGTTCACAGTAGCTTCAGACAATAAGGGGCCCTTATTAAACAGAAAACTGTGCCTTCCATTATTATTGGAATTTGTTGCTTTTAAGAAGTAGTAAATGTACCATGCGAACAAGGTGAGAACTGCCAACAAATGGCTCATTACAAAGGTTCTCACCTTCAGGATCTTTTGAATCTTGGTATAAAATATATTCATTTCATATATGCTTCTCTCTCCCAATGATGTTGTGACAACTATAATGCAACCCTCAAACAATCTGTGAATCCACTGGGCAGGCACTAGGGTGACAGGATGGTAAGGATGGAAGAGTCTTTAAAATCATCTAATCTCGGCCTGGAGCGGTGGCTCACGCCTGTAATTCTAGCCCTCTGGGAGGCCGGGGTGGAAGGATCACTTGAGGTCAGGAGTTTGAGACCAGCCTGAATAAGAGTGAGACTCCGTCTCTACAAAAAAAATAGAAAGAAATTAGCTGAAAAACCAAAAAAAAAATACATAGAAAAAATTAGCTAGGCATGGTGACGCATGTCTATAGTTCCAACTACTTGGGAGGTTGAGGCAGAAGGATTGCTTATGCCCAGGAGTTTGAGGTTGCCGTGAGCTAGGCTGATGCCATGGCACTCTAGCCCGGGCAACAGAGTGGGACTCTGTCTCCAAAAACCAAATCAAATCAAATCATCTAATCTAATCTAACCACTTCATTTTTCTGAAAGAAAAACAGGCGTGGAGAAGGAGAATAGAGTTGCCTAACCATCACAAAGCTAGTGAAAGCTAGTCCAGCAGGGACTCAAACACATGCTCTGAGGCTCCCAGGCCAATTGCATTTGTATTACCCTATGCAGCTTCAGACAAGTTGAGACTTGCTCAAGACCACATAGTTACGCAGTAGAAGGGCTTGATCTGGTACCCCAGCTCAGAATCAGTGCATTTCCCACAACACTCACCTTAAATTTGGTCTAAGACGTGAGTTTCTGCAAACTAGTCCTTTTTGGGCCTCAAAGTGGTGAGAAATCCCCAAGCACTGAGAGTTCAAGACCCTAATGCCATGTACAGATCCTATCCTTTCATTTGAAAAAAATCTTTGAAGCTTCTCATGTTCCACCAGACAATGAGAACCAGGAACAAAACCCAGCCAATTCAGTGCAGTATAAAACAACAAGTATGGTAACCACGGGGCCCCCTGGGAATTGGCAGGTCAGGTGTATAAATCCCACTTGTTCCAGTACAAAGCAGGAAGCAGGGCAGGGCAGCAACTGGTGGGGAACAGCCAAGAGAAAAATACCACATTTTAATGAAATGACTACCAATGAGACTAACAGTAATGATGAACATTTCTCTAGATACTGTCTCCTGTATCCCAAAGGGTTTTCTTCTTCACTAGTTTATAGAATATTACCAAAGGGAGTGTCTCAGGAAAAAAGATCAGATGATTTTTAAAGGAGCTTCTGAACTTCCCTGAAACTTAGATTCTTCTTTCGTAAAAGGAGAGATCAAATGATTTCTTCCAGCTCTGAAAGTTTGTGACACCAAGCCAGGGCCTCTCATTTTTCACATTAAGGCACAGACACAGGCATCTCAGCAAGTCTTGTTCCTGCTGTTGTTCTATTCTTCCCTTCTTTAGTTTATTAGGAAAAATGTGTGAGGGTTAAGCAAAAGAACTGGAGTTAAGACTTGGCTTTGAAACCCGGCTCTGTTACTGTTTGCCTCTGTGTCCTTGGGCAAATTATTTAACCTCTCTGGGCTTGTCTCCTAATCTTTAAAAAGAGGTTAATACCACTTACCATACAGGATTACCAAGTGGATTAAAAGAAATAATGTAATAGATGTGAAAATACCTCCCGCAGTGCCTGGCACTTAATTGGACCAGTTTGTGAGTTACTTCTCTTCCTTCCTACACATATATCTAGGATGTTGGCAAGTGAAAAGGTTGAGTTGAATACACTAAACTCTAAAATCTGAAGGGAATGTTCTCAAACCAAATTCAGCAAACTTTTTCTAGGGGCCTATGTGCAAGGCACAGATGAGGCCAGGAACTTACCGGGGCCCCTGGTAAGTACTCGCTGGGTGTGGGGGACAAGCACATGTACAGAACTAACATGTCAGAGAGGGACAAACCAAGTGCTGGGGGCAGGGCAGGCTCCGTACAGTAATGAGATACACTGTAGAGAGACGGATGAGACAGACGGTTCCTGTGGCTTTCAGGCCATCCAGGCTCTCACTTCCAACCAGTTTACTTAGCTGTAAATGAGTAGGCATTTTCTTATCTGGGAGAAAGCCTGCAAAGAATCTCTTTATCAGAGAACTGGTTAGCCAATGCATATATTCTCTCTTACCCTTGTCAATGGGGGCCGGGGGTAGGGGATCTTTGAGTTCTTCCTATGTGCCAGGCAGTGTCCTAAGCACTATGCAAGTATGAACTAATTAAATACAAAGATCTCATGAGATAAGGACTAGTATTGAAGGACTATTATTCTTACTTTACTGAAGAGGAAACTGAAATATTCACCTAATAAGTGTTAGAGCTGGAATTAGACCACAGATCTGCTATAGTCTCCAAAGCCTTTCTTTTTTTTTTTTTTTTTTTTTTTTTTTTTTGAGACAGAGTCTCGTGGCGTCAGCCTAGCTCACAGCAACCTCAAACTCCCAGGCTCAAGCAATCTTACTGTCTCAGCCTCCTGAGTAGCTGGGACTACAGGCATGTGCCACCATGCCCGGCTAATTTTTTTTCTATATATTTTTTAGCTGTCCAATTAATTTCTTTCTATTTTTGGTAGAGACGGGGTCTCGCTCTTGCTCAGGCTGGTCCAAAGCCTTTCTTTAACTACAT
>RJWJ010041885.1:0-13284 GCA_004363605.1 Indri indri | reverse complement strand
AAAAAAAAAAAACTGGAAGTACCCTCCCTTATTATTTCTTCTATGTCTGTTATATGGAGGTGACATAAACCAAAAAATGGGGAAAGAGGCCATTCTAAGTCATTACGGGTCAATGATTAAGGTCTTTGGCACTCCCTTCATTCACATAATTAACATATTTAACATACATTATGCTCAAATACCTAGCAGTGGACACTGTATTGGTTTTCTTATGCTGTGTAAAAAATTACTGCAAACCCTGTGGCATAAAGGGACACAAATTTGTATCTCACGTTTCTGTGTGAGTAGTCTGGGTAGGCTCCACTGGGATCTTTAATTAGGGTATCAAAGGTTGAAGTCAAGGTTTCAGCTAGGCTGGCCTTTTTTCTGAGAGCTCTAGGGAAGAATCAGCTTCAAAGTTCATTCAGTTTGTTGGCAGAATTAAGTTTCTGTAGGTGAAGGATAGAGGTCTCTATTTTCTTGCTTGCTGTCAGCTAGGAGTCTCTCTCAGTAATACAGGTTGCTCTCTGGTCCTTTCCACGGGGACCCCTCCATCTTTAAGCTAGCGACATCTCCATGTTATTTCAAATCCTCTTCTGCCCCAACTGGAGAAGACATTCTGCTTTTAAATGGTGCACTAAGTTAAATTTAAATCCACCAGGATAATCTCCCTATTTATGACCAACTGTGACCTTAATTACATTTGCAAAAATTCCTTTGAGATTATATAATACAAAGCTGAGGGTCATTGAAATCATTTTAGCATTCTGCCTACTACAGACACAGATAGGAGTAGAACACAGAGAATAGGGAGATCAGCCTTTGCAGAATGTATCTTTACATTTGCATTTGATGTTACACTATTCAGTAAACTTAAAAAGAAATGTTTAAGAAAACTTAAAAAAATTTCTTTTTAAACTTAAAAAGAAATGTGTAAAAAAAAGAAAGGAAAGGAAAGATGCAGAAAAAGTAGTTAAAGAGGGTGCCAAGATTCTCTTTTCTAAACTGAAACTGATTAATATTCCATGTCTGATATTATTATTCCATATTCTGTTTCTTGTTATACTCTCCATCCCCAGGTATTTGGTTTTTGTTGCTGCTGCTGCTGCTGCTGTTGTTTTTGTTGTTGTAGGCAGCCAACCACTACACATTTGGTGTTAACGTTATAAACCAGTCATTTTCCCTTTAGGAATTTTGCAGAAAGTTTTATAAATCTTTAATTAAGTGAGTGTGTAGGTGTCTTAGTTGGGGTTACACCAGACAAAAAGACCCATTGGGTATATACATATTAAGTGATTTATTGCCAGGAATGGGCTATGGAAATATAGAGGCTGGCTAGGCAACTCCAACGTTTGTAGGGCAGACCATCAGAAAGGGCAGCCCGGAACTGCGGGGCACTGGCTGAATCTGCTGTCCATGGCAGAATGTATTTTTCTTCAAGGAAGTCTAAACTCTGCTCTTAAAGGCTTTCAAATCTTTGAATCAAGCCCACCCAAAGTATCTATGATAATCTCCTTTACTTAAAGTCAACTCATTATGAACTTTAATCACTTCTACAGAATACTTCCACATCGGCACCTAGATTAATGTTTGATTACATAGCTGAAGACCATAGCCTGACCAGCTGACAAATAAACACCATCATGAATAGCTGCTTTTTTAAACAAACAAAGTTCTCTTTTTCCAAAATGTCAATATACCACACTCTATCAAAACCAGCTCTTCCCTTTTTCATTAATTGATTGGGAATGTTAAGCTGTCAGATATATCCAGAAGGAGTGCAAGTTCTTGGTGGCCTTGTGGATGACCCAACCATTATGATATTTTCAGAATGACATCAATAGCACAAGCTATATTATCTCTATACATTTTATAATCTGATTTTAACATTGCGGTAAGTTCAAAGTCAACTCATATTTCATCTAGAGCTGTTCATTGATGTCCCCGGTCAGGGTAGTAAAAAGGTTTCAGGTTGAACGCAATATGCCATATTCTTGCATATTCTTTCTACTCAATGCTGTGTTTGCCTATTCAGAAGAAAGACCTTAAATTAACTATGATATAGAAAGACATTGCTTATAAATTTGGCAAATTTTGTGGTTGGCCTGATTCTGAATGAATATGCTGTTTTTTTTTTTTTAATCTAGCCTCTGATTGCAAGCCTTCCCTAGGATTACTGCAGTTCATGTATCATACCACAGCATGACAAACTGACACTTTCTTTTCCCTTGGTAATTTCTAAGAATACAAATACGAGGAGAAAGAAAAGGTTATTCATTTATCTACAAAAATGTTTCGTCAATAAACTTTTCTCTAAAAAACAGTGGCATTGTCTTGAAACTTCCAAGATAAAAATATTAAAAGCTTATGGCAAATCTATAATCTTTTTCAGTGATTTTTAATGTCATTTCAGTTATATTACCAATAATTGTTGTCATTGTCTTCATTCATCATTTATTCATGGAGAATCTAAAGTTTTCCCATGGAAAACTGGGAAGACAAGAGGACTGGTTTCCTACTTAGTTACATTGGAGTGAAATATATTTTTCCAAAGGTTATATAGGTCAAATTATTTCTGAGGGAAAGGCATGTTAATGAGCTATGCTTTTGTATGTTTACTGTCTTAGATTCCTTTCTATATCATTCTAAGCAAATATAATAACTAAAATTGTCATAAAGTCATTATCATGTGAAAAAGTGTGTAACCATATTGTTATAGTAAAGGTTTCAGCTATCTGAATGCCCTTGGTCTATTTTTGGAAATGCTATGAGATATATTATGGCATTATTTCAATCCAATTTTGAATTTTAACTATGGAGAAAAACATTTAAATATAAGTCAATTTTACTGTGAGTCATGATAATGTTCTTTTGGAAAGGAGTTGCATTTGACAGGTTTTTAACCAAAATAAAAGTATCACTGTACATAAAATACAGAAATGCAGTTTTGGAAATATTTTGTAAGTTATGTTATTTCATAATTTTTAATGTGTAAATAAAAATTCTTGTAAGTTTCTTCTACAGAAATACACAATTTAATTGAATAAAATAGATGTACTATTCAACTCATCACTATCAAATTGATATTACAAATAACAGATTCAAGTCAGCATTGGTATAGTCCAGGGTTCATGAACTGTGGCCTGTGCATCAAATCTGACCTTTCTGTCTATTTTTATATGGCCCATAGAGAAAGAAAGATCTTACATTTTCAAATGGTTCCATCTTACATGATTACATAAGTACCTACATGATATTTTCAATTTTTCCCTTTTGCCTCAAATTCTAGAACATTTACTATGTAGTAATATAAGAAAAAAATTGCTAACCTGTTTGTCAAAAGAATGTAGAAGAATAGGTCTTAGAAGAATCGACGTGTGGTTTATTGTTTTAAAAATTGTTATCCAAGTAACCTCAGGCAGGATAACCTGAATTTAGGTTAGCTCATAATATACTTTATGTTAGCCTCAATTTCTTCACCTGCAAAATGGACATCATAATATGATTTTGCTCACCTTGGACATTATCTCCATTCTCAAAGGAAATAATGTGTATAAAATCTCTTTGAAAAGTACATAACAACATAAAATGAATGTTTTACAGAATCAGAATACTCGTAAGACTTGACTTTGGGAATTGCTGGGTTGCAATCCCAGGTGGGCCATTTCCTAGCATTGTTGATTTGGGGAAGATTACCCTAAGATAATCAAGCTGACTGTACCTAGCAAACTTTTTGTATCCATTTCCTTTGCAAAAGTTGAGGCCCTGCTAAGAAGTAGCTGTTGGCAGAGTCCCTATATCCCTGATTATTTCTTACCTGCCTCTCTTCTGGAAATATACTTCCATTGCCCCCTGACAGTGGCAAATTATTTTCCGATAGTGACTGGTTCCTTCTCCAGTGTCTTTCTTATAGGATTGACACTCTCTGTGGTTACATAGCTGGGAAAATGCCAGAGCCTGATCTTGCTCTGCTCTTAGGGCAGGGATATTATTTCTTGGGCCAGCTTTCTTGGGTGCACTAATTTTTGTAGCCCTCTCCAACACTAACTAGAGGGCCTGTCTTCTTCTGACTTAATCTGCTCCCCAGTAGTCCCAGAATGCTGAGGAGCAATTGCATGCAGTGCTTGGGTGAGCCAATCTTCCTCTGCTTAATCAAACAGATTAGAACAGATTTCCTGGTAGAAGAATCTCCCTTTTCCTGTGTGCATGTTGTAAACCTCACTTCCTTGCATAACAGCAATAGTGGGAAGATCTAAAGCAAAAACTAAGTATAAGATCTTTTTTGTTGAGTATTCCCAAATAGTCTATCAGGTCACAAGACTTAATGGTATAGCCCGACTCCTGGGCTTGCCTCATCTGGGAACCATGCCAGCAAAAATCCCTCGTAAGGCAGAACTTTTTAGACTAAATCAAACACACATATTTGCCTTAGACTACTAGAAACCTGTTTTTTCTTGATACTTTCTATACGCCCAAGAGATTATGTGACCTCTCATTATAGGGTAACTTAAGGGACACTCTCCAGCCAGCTTCAGAACTCATCTGTGTCCCTGAGTCACCTATGCTTGCTAGCAAACTGCAGACCTGCTGAACATCAAGGATTTAACCTTCCAATATCATAATTTTAGCATTTCAGTTACCTCGAACCAGCCTATTTCCCTCTTTTGAAATAGACTGAACAGAGTAGGTGATCCTGAGGGCAGTCTCCATGGAGATCCTTAGCTAAGATGTCCATTTAGTGATATGCCAAGCTGCAATTCAGAAAAGCCTGAACTTTTCCTTCAAGTTGCTCACTTTAAAAACAAAGTTCACCCCAAAAAAGATTAAAAACAAAAAGTATTCCTATTAAATATAAAGATTGGAGAGAAAACAAAATAGAATTACTTCAAACTAGTTATAAAAGTGTTACTGTCGTTGTTCTTATTTGAATTTTTGTGTATTTAAATTATTGCTAACTCCTCTTGCTTGAGAGTGAGTTTCATAATTATCTGAATTTTTTCTTAATTAAAGCTAGTGAAAGCAGAGTATAGCAACTTAGTTTTACCACAATCCATCATCCTACAACCAAATGAAAGTATGTTTGTCCTCTGTCATTAATATAATAAATTGTATGCTTTAATAATAAATGAAGATATGAATTATGAAATATTAATTTTCTCAAGAAATATTAATCATTTATGATTCTTATATTTTCATATCCATAGCACTGACTTTAAAATGAGTAAAAAAACATAAAATGACAATTTTATGAAATGAGAAAGAACTCATTCCTTAAGTGAAGAAGAGTACAAACCCAGTGAGATTGAAAAACATTGAATTAAATTGCAAAGTTGTCTTGTCATTATAAAATATGACTTAACATAGAAAGGCACCTCAAAATAACTAGTATTTTCTCTTTTAGAAATCAAGAACCTAATTCTTGGTTTTTATGTTAAAAAAAACCAATTCCATGTGATAAAGATAAATGGTCCTTGCTTTGTAGCCCCTTTGAGAGAACTTTACTAAATGAAAATATAATAGTTCTAGTGTGGTAAATTGAGATAGCTTTTCATATTCCTAAGCAGAACAGAAGCATCTGGAAATCTAATTCCCCAAACATTTTTTTCTTGCACTGATTTTAAACAGAATAGTAAAGCGATAGAGCAGGTAAACATCTGTCATTTACAGCCAGCCAATTCTTTATTCAACAGGTCATTAATCCATTCATTCAGCAAATTTTTACTGAGTGTCTATTTTGCATCCAGTACTTACATTAAACATTGGTAGAACCATCAAATAATTTAGTTACTTTTACTTAAACACATATGTTGGAGCCTAGGAATAAAAACCAAGAGATTGGAAAATTATATTCTGAAAACAATTAAAACACAACATCTTTCATCTTTTAAATTATAGGAAATTACCTTACAGGCAGATCAGAGCAAATTTTGAATTGTATATAAGAAATTACATTATATCCAATAATCAGGTGGAGACTAGTGAAGGTTTTTTTTAATCAAATGAGTGACATACCAATTTTTAAGCTTTATAAAAAATAATATATCTTTACATGTTATTCTTGACCATTAAGAATAAGACATGTTGAGAGATGGGTGTAGTGGCTGCTGAAATCAAGCTTAAGATATTATTGGCCAGCTAACCTCTTTGTGAGGTCTGCAATAAAATAATGTCAACCCTTTATATTACTAGTGGTAGCACAAAAGAAACCCCAAAGCATAAATCCAGTAGATTCTACTATAGCAAATTCTCAAGGTAGGCCCCTTAGTATTAGTTACTTAAAGTCAAAGCAAGAGAAAATATCATGCGATAATGATATTTTGGATATGTTTCAAAAAATTAAAAGAAGGAAAATAGTCCCTCTTGTTATCATTGACACAGCACTGAAACATTTACAAATAGAATAACATAACGTCTAGGATTTGCTTCAGAAGTATCCAAGGGAAGATGAGTGGACAAAGTGAGAGCATACAGAGAAAACAAGATTGGCCAAAAATAGCTAAATGATGAAGATGAGTGATAAGAACACAGGTGTCTATTAATAAAAGTTTTCTCTAGTTTTTGTATTTGACTGAAACTTTATAATGAAAAGCTGGACTAGAAAGATTAAAAACTAAAGAAAAGAACATAGTCCCTTTGCCTATTTCTACTCCAAAGCCTAAAACGAATGTCAGAATCCATCTCTCCAACACAAACAAAGATCCTTCTAGAGGGCAACCAACAATAAAAAGTAGGTTATATAAAAGCATGAGAGAGATTTTGCCCTGTAGTGTAATATGTGCATTGTTACTAGCTAAGGCATCTTCTTAGGAGCCATACCCCTAAGCAGTAAGTGATTTATTTTTCTGCAGGATTGGAACCAGTTTTCTTGATTTTTACCTACCTTTGATGGAAAGGGATTGAGTAAGAATGAGAATACGGCTATTAACGATTGTCAACCATAAGGCGTTGGTACTGAACTATCTCAGTTGATATAACTGCCAATGATATTTGAAACTTGTCTGTGAAAGAGTCAATGTACACTCTGAAAGGAGCCAGGTATATCTTTAATTGAAAATGTTTAAACCTGAATTTTATGTAATTGTCAGAACTGTAGCCTCCTCTTCCTTTGTGTGTATGGGCATACACAAAAAGCAAAAAAGCATTGGAAAGGGAAGAAATAAAATAAGGATTATTCCTCTTCTTCATTTTCTCAAGCTTATACTTCTTATGCACAAGAAGTGGTGAATCAACCTACCAAAACTCCAATGACAATCAAGAAAAACATTTCAGTTTCTTATGATGCATAATGTTTTTGGAAAAAAAATACACATACACCAAGAGCTCGAACTTAAGCATTGTAAAAGATTTCCATGTAACAAAAATGCTCTTACCCCATTAATTAATATTTTGAAAGAAGAAAAGAAGCAGAAAGAAAGAAGCATCTAATTGGAGAAGAAAAACAAACAAACAAACAAACAAAAACAACAAATAGGAGGCAGGCAGAATTCAACCCACAGCCCAAAGTTTGCTGATCTCTGCATTACGGGGATAAGGATTGTGTTTATTTCTCCTACCATCAAACCCACAGTGTCCACAAGTTTGCCTGTCTATTATATGAACGGTGCTCAATTAATATTTATTGAATGTTGAGTTCTAGAATCTTACAGATGTACAGAAACTGAGTTCTTAATATATTTATGGAATTGAACTAGAATTAAAAAGAAAAAACTATTTAAAATATATATGTGTGTGTGTATGTGTGTGTGTGTGTGTGTATATATATATATATATGCTTGTATTGTAATCTGTTTTTTCCTAAAAATGGCATGAAAACTTTTTCATGTCAAAATATACTTCTAAAACATGTTAATGGATATATTCACTTATGAACCTTTCCTATTTATGTATAATCAATGATATTATACATTAGTGTTTTCAGTTTCTTACTGTTACAATGATGCATTGCACAATATTTTCTCAAGAACATCTATACAATCACCCAATTTCTCTACATGCATGCACATACACACACACACACACACACACACCATTTTGTTACAAATTTCAAAGTTATTCCGCTGAGATATAGTACTTTATATGTCCAACAGCACTTTGCTATTGTGTTTTATAACATTCTTGCTAAAAATGGACAGCACATTTTTTTTTTTTTTACATTTTTAAAGGGAAAAAATGTCCCAGGATTCACTCTATAAACAATAGTGTGACATGTATTCAGCTTATATCCAATCAGACATAATAATTATAATTAACAAAGTTTTATTTGAGGGTATACATGGTATATACGTTGCATGGTTTAACTACTAATTAGGGGTGATATTTATAGAGCTCTCATTTGTGATGCCTTTTTAGCACTGTGTATCCTCTCAGTCATTGAATCTTACTTCTTCATATGCATTAACTCATTTCACACTATATTATCACCCTTTTTATCGGAAGAAACTGAGGTAAATGTACTTTAAGCAAATAGCCCAAGGATTCACAATTACTAGAATTCCAGGCAGTGAACTACCAAAATCCCTCCTATATTTATCACTATTTTACCATTACTACAAAAACTTAAATCCATATATTTGATGTGCAGCAGGTAGTATAAGTGTTAGCTCAGACTGCTCACCAACAGTCTGGGATACGTTCAAACCCTCTATTAGTGTAGAGAGTTGAAATTATTTTAATAAGGCAAATTGAGTCAGCAAGGCAAAGAGAAGTCACCTATTCTTTATGTCAGGGCACCAAATTAATGGATTTTGCCAAGACTGAAAAAGAGCAAGTTGACATGAGAGGAAACTCGGTATTACAGTCCTTGTAACTGAAAGAATGAAACAGGGTATTCAGAAGTTAATAGGGTCACCATGAAACCCAAAGAAAAAAGTTCAATTTAGTAAAGAAGTAAAGAAGAGTAAGAAGGAGATCCTTTTAGAGCCACTGTGTAACAATATCAACTTCATGATTCCACATAAAGTATTTTCATCTTAATGCCTGTCAAATACCATTAAAGCTCGAGAAAGCCCAATTATTTTTTCTGTTATATAGTGTTACCTGCTGTGGCATAGATGCTGAAGATATGCTAGAGTAATATTTCAATATACATTACAGAGAAATTAGGAACAAATGGACAATGATGTATGTGTGTCAAAAAGTAATTAAGCATTTCACAGCAGTCATTGTTTGAAATGGAATGGTGCTTTATTTCCCTATATAAAATTTTAGTGAACTATTATCTGAATAGGTACTAGGACATTAACTTTAAAGTTGTCTTAAAATGTGATCGAATGGGGAATGCTCTATACAATTTAAGCAACTGTTAGAAATATAAAGTAGGTGGTTTTATTCCATCTTCAATATGGTTTCCTTAGAAAATAGAGTTAAAGGCATGTAGATGGTTATGTATATAATATACCATTAACAGTTTAATTATGGTAATGTTTTATTAAAGAATAAATGGGGAATATGTGGGGATTTTTTGCAACTTTACTGAGGCATAATTTATATACAATAAGCTGTATGTATTTAAAGTGCAAATTGGATGAGTTTTTACAGATATGTATATTAATACCTGTGAAGGCACTGCCATAATCAAGTACTGAACACTCTCATCATTCCACAGGTCTCTTGTGACCTTTGCCATTCCTCATTCCAGCCCCATCCATCACCAACCACTTATTTTTTTTCTGTCATTACAGATTAATTTTCATATTTTTGAATTTGATATAAATGGAATTATATACAAGTTACATATTTGTTTCTGGCTTTTATAGGTCAGCACAACCATCTCGTGACTCGGTTATTGACTGTACTACTAGTTTGTTTCCTTTTAATTGCCAAGAAGTAGTCCGTTGTATGAATGTATTACAGTTTACCCACTCACCTGTTGATGGACATTTGGGTTTTTTCCAGTTTTTGGCTATTAGGAATAAAGTCAATCATTTGTGTGTGTTTTTAGTTGGAAATATACTTACTTTTTTTGGAGTTAATACCTCAGAGTGAGAAGCTATATCACACAATAGGCATATATTTGTTTTCTGAAAAAACTACCACAATGTTTTTTATAGTGGTTTCACCATTTTATATTTCCATGTACAGTGTATGAGAGTTATAGTTGTTTCACATTATTGCCAACCAATACTGGTGTTATTAGGGTTTTTTTTTTTTAACTATTCTAATAGGTATGTAGTGGTAGGTATTTTTAAATAATTAAATATTTAACTTTACAGTTTAAAATTAATAGGAACATCTAAATCAGGATTTTTGTAATACTAGGAATTTTTAGTAACAAATTCATTTGATATTGTTTCTCACATTAGTGCATCCAGATCTTTCTACATTCCACTGTACCCCACCCCTGCCTTTCTGATTCTCCATAAAGAAAAAACATGTTTACTCTATAAGGAAATAAACATGCCCCTCTTTTTTTCTATTAAGCAACATTATTAATTAATATTATTTTCCATGTGCATTTAATGACTTATTTTTTAAATCATTGCTAAAAATGTGTATGGTTTGGATTGTATGTGTATAATTCAAGTCATCACTAATTTTTGGTGGCTTTAAGTGAATTTAATATGAATTAAATTTAATGTTGTTAAATTCTTATGTATTATTTATTTCATTTTTCTTGCACTTGATAGTCATATCTGAAAGATACAAGACAGAATAAATCAGAGCTTTAGAAAGGTCTAAAGTGCCAAGCAATTATGTCTACTGAAAGCCATTTCTTTTCTTTTAATTATGCACTATGCTTTTTGTTATTTTAAAATAATTGCCTACTAAATTTGGGAATGTGGCTCTAAAAACACAAAATATACTAATATCATATACCCATTCTTCATGTATGCTCCCTGGTTTTAAGTTAGTTCTCAATCATTTTAATTAAATTACCTTTCATTTTTTTTTACTGGCCTGGACAATAAAGAAAAAGGCTAAGCATCTGATCTAGGTGCAATAAAACTATGTCCTTTTAAAGGAATGTACTATTCTTATTTAAAAACATGAAAAGAATGTTCCTGTCCTTAGTAATTTTCTTACGTACCTCATGTACAATTTCAAATCAATAACTTCTAGCTGATTCTTAAATTACTTGAACTATGAAATAAAAATATTCTTGCTATAATGTTATTTATAGTATAAAATAATAATTAAATTATTAGTGGCATGAAAGCATAAAAGAGGGGAAAATGTGTATTTGCATATAATCTTTTGATTGCTAGATTATTTCTGAATTAGGTAAAAAGGTTAGCACACATCATTAGTCAAAATAGATAATATATTTTCATAACTGAAACCGTAGAGATAATATAGTTTAATTTCATCATATTTTCCAATAAAATTATTAACTAGAAGCTTTATAATGGCTCAAAATTATAAAGCTAGTTAGCCCCAAAATTTAAGCATTCTGATATCTAGTCTCTCTTTCTCTTTTTCCAGAATGTCACATCTCAAACTCATGAGTACATGAGTAGAGCTGGCATTAAAAATGTGATGTTTCTCTTAAAGTCTGGTAAATTTAGTCATTGAGCCTCTATGATTTAGACATAAGCAGAAATACATGTAATATATGAGAATCTTTTAGCATTCAGCAAACATCTGCGTAATAATATTTAGCTTGATGCTGCTGCTGAAAGATCAATTTGTTATTAGATAGGCAGCTTGTTTTTTATATACACATATTTAAAAAAATTAACACAAATGCTCTGGGATTCTTTTTTTTCTCTCCTAATCATTAAATCACAAAGAGTTGTACCACAAAGTGTTGTAGGGAGGTCATATTTGAATCTAAAGTTGTATAGAGAAGCAAGATTAAATTCATATAAGAATCATAAGATAACATTTGTAAAATTATCTTAATATATCCCAGATTTAAATAATAATAGCCAAGATCAGAGTCTATGAGAAAGGCAAGGGAAGACATTCTTGTATATATAAATCACAAATTCCCTGTCAGCTCAGAGTAATTTTTTTCTTTAATAAATCACAATCACAGTTTACAATGTTTAGAACAAATCTAAATAAATCAAGAAAGAGTAGCTTCCACTTACATATTCATTTAGGTTCCTTTTTGACTCCAACACAGATAAACATTTGTAAGCAGTAGTGGAGAACAGTAAAACTTGTCTGAAAATGAGGACCTCACGTTTTGCATTTAGTATCAAAGACCAAAGGACAATCACTTGCTCTTTTTAGTCCCAATTTCTTCATCATGAAAATATGAGAAAAACACTTATGGTAACCTATTTTACAAGATTCCCGTAAGACTCAAATGAGATAATCAGTGAGAAAGTTCTTGGCAAAATTTAAAAGCTGCATTCATTTGCATTATCATCATTTCTTTTTAGATGGAATTTTTATTAGACACCTTGAAAAAGTGTGGTCCCAGCACTTCGCTGTAAGGTTATGGATGTGTCTGGCAATTTTAAAGGACCATATGAAATTGTACAATTCAAGTGAAGTTTAAGAAACTCCTAGATGAAGCTTGGACAAACTAGAAATGAACTTATAGCTACATAGTATGTTTGAGCTTTGTTGTTACATTATGCCTCTTGGAGAACTGGGATACCAAAAATCTTCATAATTTTGGCCTAATATATTTTTAGTAAATGTTCTTGAAATAGCCAGGTACTTGGAATAGGATCATTTTCTTACTTTAAAAAGCAATAATTACTACATTTGAGGGGGAAAATAAATGAATTACAAAAGAGATTTTTATTTAAATTGACCAGTTCGTGCCAATGAAATTACATCATTTGGAAGTTTCAGATGAAGTTTATTTTTTAGGCTAAAGTTTACTTTTGGTGAATTTCATTTTCTGCTAAAATATGCATAATACATTTTGTAGCAGAACAGATACAATTCGATATTTTGTCAGTTATAAAACAAAGTTTTTAAAGATACAAAAATGATTTTGTAAGTCTTAAAACTAGACAATTTTCCTCTTATATTAGAAGTATTTTTGTCGGTTTTAACATTTGGGGATGTCTAAATAAATTAAGATTTTACAGTTGTAGTGACCTGAGTTGTAATTCTGGGTTTCCTCTGTATAGACTGTGTGGCATTGGTAAATTTACTTAAATTCCCAGAGCCTTAACTTAATTAGTAAAAAATTAAAAGTTGTAATAATGCCTGCTTAACAGGATTGGTGTGAGGGTTTCATGGATAATAGCTACAGCTGAAGTATATGACAAACACCTGTCCCACAACAAGCATTTAATAGTACCTATTATTATCACATGACTGCTGTCTCCCCTCTCCTCACAAAATAGTCTTATTTTTCTTTGTTACTCAGGCGCGTTTCTCCTTGTAAAATTAATTAGC